>JAFBJY010000414.1:0-23155 GCA_016801885.1 Toxotes chatareus | reverse complement strand
GTTGTAGGTTTCAGCAGTGAGGATCACTTCCGCGTTCAAAAAGCTGCAGTTCCTCGGCTGCCGCTGGGGGCTGGCTCCAGAAGTGAGCAATTCTCCATTGACCCCCATGTTAAAATAGCCAACTTTACAGCCTAAAAAAACATTTTTACACCCTGGCACATTTTTTTTGTTTTTGGTCTCTATTTATAGTTTCCACCTCCGTGAACACTGTGGGGTGGCTGATTTTTTTTTGTACCACAACCGTTTTAGTGTTATTTAGGCTTTAAATTCTTACATAAATTAGGGCGTGGCTACGTTGACAGCCCCATAGACAGGCACTGGCAGTTAGCTCTTTGCTAAAGCATCGGCTGGGGTAGGCGGCTACATCCAGAGGCCTCCGGCTACCTCCAGCGGTTGACAGGGGCTGCAGTGTCCGTGTTTGTTTGCCAATGTTCGGATAGGTTTTTGTGACAGTATGGCTTGTTGTAGTGTAGACTGTACTAACCGACCGTCGAAGGAGTCTGTGTTGCAGTTTTTTCGGTAAGTAAATTTCTCACTATTTTACCTGGATGTTTGCACTAATTAGCATGTATTAGCATATTTTGCGCTGGCTTATGACTTAATTGCCGATTTATGGTGGCTGCTGATACAGATAGAGGACGGAGCAGCTAATGTTAGGAGCAGCTGCTGCGCGTGTGTTCCGTGCTCTCAGAGTCCGTTTATTGCGGGAATACTAGGCTACAATGTTATTTCGTCTCATTTTTTTGTTTAAAAAGTCCGACATTGCATGGACAGAGCAGCTCCGTCAGTAAGCGGCTGCTGTTGTTTGTGTGCTGCTGTAACTGTAAGTGGATAGTGGATGGAGGCAGTGGTGAAAGCCGGTAAATATGAAATATTAAACATTTTAAAATATTATTATTATTATTATCATTAATAATAATGACAATAATAATAATAATAATGTTTTTAACGCTTTAATATATTTTATCAATATGAAATAATAATGATTGTTTCACAGTTAAATAACAGGCTAGAAATAAATTTCCCCCCACAACTCCACCAAACCCTGCAGCTCCACCTAAAACCTCTCTATCTGAAACAGTCATGTTTAAAACACAGCAGCAACATTATGATCTCTGTTGTATGCTGTGTGTCATGATGACTGCAGGGTTCGAGCTAGTCGGGTCGGACTCGGGGACTGTCGTGTGGTGGATGTAGCTGCGTGTAGCTGCCGCTTAGCTTGTTAGCCTAGCTGATTAGCTGATTAGCCTTAGGCTAGCTCGGTTGCTCCGAGCTAAGTGGCCGGGTTCTCGGCCGGCTGACCCGAACTGACCCGTAGAGTAACCGCCTCTTCGCCAAATATGGAAAGTACACTCCCACTAAAATCCAAGATGGCGCAGCTCAAATGCCCATGGTTTGGTCACAAAACCGACTCCCCGAAACCAATGGGTGACGTCACGGGTGCTACGTCCATGTCTTATACAGTCTATGGTTATTGTGCCAAACAGAGTAACCATCATCAGAGCAGTACAAACTCCAGGATTGATCGTTGTCTCAAAGAAACAGTTTTCTCTCTTTCCTTTCCTTCCGATTCTCTCTGTAACTCACTGATATATCAACCCCTTCCTCTCCACTCGACCTCCCAGTAACAGTGACCAGTCAGACCATTACTACACAGCAGCTGAGGACACTGGTCAAATCTGTCTGGATGATCAGGATATGACTGATACTCTCCATACGTTTCATCTTCCTGTTGTTGTCAGACAGTTTGATCTTTCTGTTTACCGTGTTTGTGTCGATGGTGAGTTCACAGGAATCTGATGGAGAGAAGAAGACACAACACAGCTGCATTTAGTGATCTATCACCTGATCATTGATTGACACTTTGAAGGTGG
The DNA here is from genome assembly GCA_016801885.1 of Toxotes chatareus. NCBI lineage: Eukaryota > Metazoa > Chordata > Actinopteri > Toxotidae > Toxotes > Toxotes chatareus. The sequence continues at coordinate 21,281 of JAFBJY010000414.1, read as the reverse complement.
TTGAATGTGAGCTGCTTTGTTTTCAGTTATCAAATGAAAACCACACTTACACTTCCTCAGACCTGGTCTCAACCATTGACTCCACCAGGCTCCACCCTGAAAGGAGGAGGGGGGTCAGACCAGCACGTTCTCTTTCAGCATGCAAATATGGACATTACATGGCTCTCACACACAGATGCTTTTGATTATTCTGTTCATTCAGCAAAGAGACAAAGGACCTGGAGTCCTTTATCTTGGAATGATACGGAGCAGGGAGGTGACATGGAGGAAAGATTTCATTATTTGTCTTCTCCATTTGATATCACTTTTGGTGTCAGACACAACAAAAGATCTCAGAAAGATCAGGATCTCAGAGAGGTTCAGCTGATTATTGATCATGGATATTTCAGAAGACATAGACATGATCAGAGACCTGATTTCATTTCCTCCTTGGTCTGAGACACTGGCAGATGAATGTCTCTGAGCAGTGTAGATGGTCTTATTATTGTTGGGATGTTATGATTAGTGTGTCAGCACTGAACAGGTATCTAAAGTCTTTGGAGTTGCTGTGGTGAAAGCACTCTGAGTTCAACCAGCTGCAGCTCAAATGTTTCCATCGCTGGCTTTGTGCTGAGACAGCATGAAATCCAGTCTGAGAAAGTCCTGCTCAGGTCACAGAAAACAGCTGACCACACCTGATATAATGATTGTCACATATTTTCTCTTAAATATGACACAGTGAGTCATGATGAGATACTGAAGTCAGTATTAGAGAAAACCCCTCTTTGTGTTGTTAAATTCAAAAGCACTTCTGTAGAGATCTGTCATCAGCTGTGACACATTAAATGTTTCCAGCTTTTCCTCCTCTATCACACACTGGCTGTGGCTGCAGCAGGCCTCTCCATACCTGAGGGTGTCCAGTTTCCAGTGTGGATCCTTCAGTCCAGCAGACAGCAGCTTCACTCCTGAGTCTCCTGGATGATTGTAGCTCAGGTCCAGCTCTCTCTCAGATGGGAGGGGTTGGAGCTCAGAGCTGAGGCCAGAGAAGCACAGCCTTCCTCTGTGATCAGACATCCTGACAGCCTGCAGACACACAAAACATCACACAGGAACCCTCGTTTAGTTTTATTTTGAAAGTATATTCCTTGTGTATCATGTCTTGTTTCACTTCCTCTCTGTGTTTGGTTTCCCGCCTGTGTGATTGTCTGCCCCGCCCCAATTGGTGTTACCTGTTTCCCTTTGCCCTGTGTATTTAAGCATCGTGGTTTCCGTGTGTTTATGTCAGTTCTTTTTTTGACTCATGCTGAGTTTCATGCCATGTCCCATGCCTTTGCCTCATGTTTTGGACTCTTGGCCTTGGCTCATGTTTTTCGCCTTGTCTTTGATTTCATCTTGCCTTTCGTCTTTATACCCCAGGTCAGGTTTTTGTATTAATTTGTTACTTTGTTTCTTGTTAGGTTTTGTTCCTTGTTTCGTCTTTCTCCTCGTTAAGAGTGATTTTGTGTTCACGTTTTGTAACTTTGTTTTTGTGCCCTTTTCCCCTTTATGGGTGATCCTTAGTTAGCCATTTTGTTAGAATAAAAATTATTACTTTTGATTTCGTCTGTGGGGTCGTGCATTTGGGTCCTAGTCCTTTTAAAATAAAAACATTTATATATGAACCTGTGTATTGTTTGAATAGCTTAGTATTGACTGCACAATAACAAGGTATGTTTATACATGGCACTAGGCTCAGTTTAATATAAAACACAATTTTATAAAATATAGGGGTAGGGGGTCCCTGCTCCATCTCTCCATCAGTTTCGGGGTCCTTGGCCTGAAAAAATGTTGAAGAATTGATGTACTGGTGATCAAGTTTGCCGGGTTTCAGCCCCGTTAAACATTGGTCATCAAAAAATGCCATGGACTGTATGATGAGTTGTGGTTAGGACTGTATAATTTATCTTCCACATTGTCTTATTTTAACAGTTATTTACCTCATTTTAAGATTTCCTGCCTATTTGAGACAAAAAAGATAAGGTTGTGCTTGATATTATTATAGTGCAAAGTTAAACACTTTAGAAATTAACTCTTAAAACAAGTTAAATTATCTAACTTTTAAATCTGTTTTTTATCTTGGTAAGAACCAAATAATTTGCAGCATATAAACTACATGTCCCATAATACATAACACAATAATGCCATCTAACTACTAGGTGGTAGTGTCTTAATATCAACCATCAACCGCCTAGCGTGCTTCAGTTTTTAAGCGTTTAGTTATTTTCCCTCAACAAGAAAAACCGCAATTTTCTTCTCGCTGGTTTCTTGTCTAGTCTCAAAATATACAAGGAAAGTAAAGCTGATGCAGAGGAACGCAATTCAGTCAGAAATGGAAAGCGAATACATGTTCATGTTTAATGGAGACAAGCTGGTATGTCTTATGTGGTGCAGTGGCAGTTCCCAAGGAATATAATTTACGCCTGCACTTTGAAACCAAACACAGAGCTAAGCATGCTAACCTTAGCCACCAAGGAAAGCAATAAAAGTTCCAAGAACTAAAGAGCAGCCTGTATTCCCAGCAGAATATGTTTGTAAAAAGTTACAGCCAAAAATGATGCAGCCATTAAGGCCAGCTTTATTGTGGCTGAAGAAATTGGCCACGCTTCAAAGTGTTTTTCAGAAGGTGCATTTTTAGAAAAAGTTAGAAAGTTACAGGTCATCCAGGCCTTTATGTCTTTAAGACATGCCTGAAGTATGGTTAACTGATCTGTTTCATCTAAATATAACTGGGTATCATCTGCATAGCAATGGAAATTTATGCCATCCTTCCTGATAATATTGCCTAGGGGAAGCATGTATAAGGTGAACAATATCGGTCCAAGCACAGAACCCTGTGGAACTCCATGACTTACTCTGGTATAAATGGAGGAATCCTCATTGACATAAACAAACTGGTATCTATCTGATAGATATCATTTAAACCAGCCTAGTGCTGTTGTTTTAATCCCAATGACATGTTACAATCTTTCCAATAGGATACTATGGTCAATAGTGTCAAATGCAGCACTGAGATCCAGTAGGACAAGTGTAGAGACGAGTCCACTGTCTGATGCTATGAGAAGGTCGTTGGTAACTTGCTGTTTCTGTGCTATGATGAACTCTAAATCCTGACTGAAAAATCTCAAACAAACTGTTCCTATGAAGATAGTCACACAACTGAGTTGCAACATCCTTTTCAAGAATTTTAGAAGTAAAGGGGAGAATGGATATAGGTCTATATTTTACCAAAGTCATATAACATAATAGCTGTATTTGGACAGTAAGACATTTTTTGTTCTTCAGGCTCTCAGCACATTCACTTTAAAATATAATAATGGATACTACAGTCAATGACTGTAAAGGATTTTACACTAAATGTTAAATCTGATGAGTTTGTTTCACTTCATGTGTATTTGTCCAGTTACTTTTGAACCACTAAAAGGGCTGAATCTCCCACACAGTTCTTTCTATACTGATGTCAACCTGCTCAAATTAAAGCTGACACTTGGCTCTTTAATGTAGGATCCATTATTTTAATTCAGATTCAATGTGATGAAGCTCAGAGCTCAGAGATGATGATAAGGAATTAAAGAAGAGAGAATTTATTTTCCTCCTGCTGAATAAAATGGCAGAGTCTTTGTATAATGATGAATAAATCCAACTATTTATACACTTACAGAGCTTTGTTAGAGGCTTTGACAACTGGCAGCAGCTTCAGAAGAGCCTTCTCTGAAGCAGAGTATTTCTTCAGGTCAAACATGTCCAAATCTTTTCCTGATGACAGTAAGATGAAGACCAGAGTTGACCATTGAGCAGGAGACAGTTTACTAGTGGAAAGATGTCCTGAACTCAGGGACTGTTGTATCTGCTCCACTAGAGAACAATCATTCAGTTCATTCAGACAGTAGAACAGGTTGATGCTTTGCTCTGCAGAGGGAGACTCTTCGATCTTCTTCTTGATGTACAGGACTGTTTGCTGATTGGTCTGTGAGCAACTTCCTTTCTGTGTCAGACCTCGTAGGGAGTCTCTTACTGGTCTTCAGTGAAAGACCCAGGAGGAAGCGAAGGAACAAGTCCAGGTGTCCATTTGGACTCTGTAAAGTTTGTCCACAGCCTTCCAGTAGAAGGCTGCAAATTTACTTTTACTTGTTTTGAGTCTTCTAGAGGATGATTTCTCCTTTGACAGCAGATTGACTCCAGACTTGATGAAGGTCAGATGGACATGAAGAGCAGCCAGAAACTCCTGAAGACTCAGATGGACGAAGCAGAACACCTTGTTCTGGTACAGTCCTCTCTCTTCTTTAAAGACCTGTGTGAACACTCCTGAGTACACTGAGGCTGCTCTGATATCGATGCCACACTCTGTCAGGTCTGATTCATAGAAGATCAGGTTTCCTTTCTGCAGCTGCTCAAAAGCCAGTTTTCCCAGAGACTTAATCATCTTCCTGTTCTTTTTACTCCAGTGTGGATCTGTCTCAGCTCCTCCATCATACTTAACATTCTTCAGTTTGGACTGAACCACCAGGAAGTGGATGTACATTTCAGTCAGGGTTTTGGGCAGCCCTCCTCCCTCTCTGGTTTCCAACACATCCTCCAGAACTGTAGCAGTGATCCAGCAGAAGACAGGGATGTGGCACATGATGTGGAGGCTTCGTGAAGTCTTGATGTGGGTGATAATGCTTCTGACCTGCTCCTCCTCTCTGAACCTCTTCCTGAAGTACTCCTCCTTCTGTGGGTCAGTGAACCCTCTGACCTCTGTCACCATGTCAACACACTCAGGAGGGATCTGATTGGCTGCTGCAGGTCGTGTGGTTATCCAGAGGCGAGCAGAGGGAAGCAGTTTCCCCCTGATGAGGTTTGTCAGCAGCACATCCACTGAGGTGGACTCTGTAACATCAGTCAGGATCTCAGTGTTGTGGAAGTCCAGAGGAAGTCGACACTCATCCAGACCGTCAAAGATGAACAGAACCTGGACCTCTTCAAACCTGCAGAGTCCTGCTTCTTTGGTTTCAGTAAAGAACTGATGAACAAGTTCCACCAAGCTGAACTTTTTCTCTTTCAGCACATTCAGCTCTCTGAACGTGAAAGGAAATGTGAAATGTATGTCCTGGTTGGCTTTGTCTTCAGCCCAGTCCAGAGTGAACTTCTGTGTTAAGACTGTTTTCCCAATGCCAGCCACTCCTTTTGTCATCACTGTTCTGATTGGTCCATCTCTTCCAGGTGAGGCTTTAAAGATGTCTTCTTGTCTGATGCTTGTTTCTGGTCTGGCTGGTTTCCTGGATCCTGTTTCAATCTGTCTGACCTCATGTTCATCATTGACCTCTCCAGTCCCTCCTCTGTGATGTAGAGCTCTGTGTAGATCTGATTCAGAAGGGTTGGGTTTCCTGCTTTAGAGATCCCTCAAACACACACTGGAACTTCTTCTTCAGAGTAGATTTAAGTTTACGCTGACAACCTGGAGCAAAACGTCCTGAATGAACAAACAAGAAACAACATCAATGACTGATTCATAAAGAAAACATGACATGTTCATCCCCCTAAAGAACACACATGAACATATTTCCTCCATGTCTTGAGACGTTAGTAAATTTCCCATTTGTCCATCATGTTGAATCTTTAGAGAAATCCTCTTACTGCTGTGCAGACAGTCAGCCAGCTCCTCCTGCTTCATTCTCCCTCAGGAAGTTCACTGTGATCTTCACAAAAAGCCTCTCTGCTGCTCCTCCTCTGCTCTTCATCCTCAGCATCCAACACCTCCTCATCCTCCCTCTGACTCTCTGGGCATTCTGGGTAATCTGGACTCACAACCTTCTGGATCTTCTTCAGCTCCTTCTTCACAAAAGTGACAATGTTCTCCTCCAGCAGCTAGAACAGAAAACTATATGAATGACACAATCAAAGTAAAACCATGGAGCCGAACATCAGATCCATGTTGGACACACTGACAATCCACTGCTCTAAAAAGTGCAGCATGGAGATTATTGTCAACAGATGTCAAAGTAGTTGTTGTCCATGTACAGACCATAAATATGGAGTCCAGGTGTGTTTGATGCTGCTGGGCAGACTGAGCACTGGGAACCTCTGAGCTCTCCTGGTCCACTCTGTGGAGGAATCATGAAGAATTAGCTCACATTATGTTTGCAGCATCTGTGAGCGCTTTATGCTTTGTACACAAACAACAGCTGCTTTTATGTTCTGTGGTGACTGTCCTGATTAAAGCAAACACTACTGTGCTGTGACATTCTCAATGAGAGGAAACAAGCAATCAGTTCTGTACCTCATGACCGAGAGTCATCACAACAAGTCCACCTTTTAAATGATGAGTTTTAAGGACTCACACTGGGTTTGACAGAAGTTTCACCTCTGCTACAGGACACTAACTCAAACACTGGAACTGGATAGGTGCTGAGTTACAGGGAGTTTTAGTTCTGATCTGAATGACACATATAAGAACATAAGAAGTGCTTTTCTTGAAAAGAGAAACATCAACTTTGCCACTAAAGCCTGTGTTTCAGCCTGATCATGTTCCTATACTGTGTCATTCATGAAGCCTGGAGACAAAACACAATCACTTCATCTTTCATAGAAGAGCAGTTATACAGGACAGCTGTCTGATAGATTTTAAACTCAGCTGCAGCTCACTTCTTTGCAGCAGAGGGAGGCTGTCCTTTGAAATGAATGGGATATCCTTTGACATGTCACTCTTTCATGGACACACAGCTGGGCTCAGGTACAGGGAAGCCTGGTCTCTGATGGATCCTGGTGGACACAGAGATTAAGACCATCAGGGACATGGGGACAGGGACAACATCTATTATTCATACAGTATTCTCATAGTAAAGAAGAAAACATGTAGTCAGTTGCAGCTCACTTCTTTGCAGCAGAGGGAGGTTGTCCTTTGAAATTAATATGGTGATGCTTTGACCTGTCACTTTTCATGGACACACAGCTGGGCTCAGGTCCATGTTCAGGTCCAGGTCCAGCAGAGTCTGGTGTGTGCTGCTGCTCTGGCCTTTCAACACAACACACACACAGAGCTGTGAGTGTGAATAATGATGGTGCAGTGATGTGAGTGCTGAGCTCTGACATGGAGAAGAGTCATGGACAGTTAGAGATCCTCATCTCACCTCTGAGCTTTTGGTCTGGATCTCATGGTCCGCACACAGACTTTTTTAGGGGAAGGGGCTCCCTCCTCTCTGTCCTCACACTGATTCATGATGCCGAATTCACATCCACATCCCCGATCCAGTTTCATCTTGAGAGAAAACACAAATCATTCATCTGCACCTCAACTGAAATCATCCTCTCCATCATTTGTCCTGTAGAAATATCAGCTGCTCCTCCACTGATTGGCTCTTCTTTCCTCTTTCATATCTTTCACACACGATTCAGAGACGACCATTTCCATTCACTGACACACAGATGGACTGATATCCACTGACTTTATCTGACAATCTGTTTGTCTGCAGTGTTTCTGTAGAAAATGACTTGATGAAACAAGCTGCAGGTGATTATTCCACACAAAACAACTGAGGCTCAGTTCATTTCTCCTCAATATTATTCCAGGGCCCTTTTAGTTGGGGCCCCTGGCACTTTCCTGCCTTTTCTAATAGTAAAGTCTGAACTATATGAAGCAGCAACAACAAACCAAAACCAAACCAAACAGCAGAGACACAGACATTAATAAAACAGCAAATATGTCCTGACAGACAGTTTTTCTGTTTGTACTGTGACCAGCCACAGAGATATAATCACCTATCAGAGCTGCTGAGATGCTTTATTGTGAGAGTATTTATGGATTTGGGTCTTTATCATCTAATTCATCAGGTAGAGTTTGTCCTGATAGGACCAGGAGGCCTCTGACTCTGTGGATGGAGTGTTAACTGTCTCTCTGAAAAACCCTGTCAGTCCCTCTGAGCTCAGTCCCATAGAGTTCATCTAATGACAGAGAAAGTCAGAGCTGTTCTCCAGCCGCTGTCCGGCTGAGCTCAGACCGCATTTAGCGGCTCAGACTGCGGGAGAGCAGCGGCTCAGGTCCGCCTCCTCCACAGACTGATTCAGGCAGGAAAAGCTGCCTTCAGTCAGCAGTAAGTGGAGCCACAGACTAACGAAGGCTCCGTGTTCAGCTACTGACCATCAGCTCACTCTTCTTCTACTCTGACTCCACCGCTTGGCGGATAATGAATGAATGAAGAGACACAAACCGCTGCGTCTCTGCGCGTCGCCATGTATGTATATAATAACGGCGCTCTTCCTGCCTCATCCCGACTTTTCAGTGACAACTCAGAGTCTACACAACTAAATACCACAGCGCAGAATAAAAAAACGGAACATCATCCAAAAAACTCGAACGATAATTCAGGTAACTACAGGAAGTGTTGACAAGTAAACATTAAAAGTGCGGACATACCTTCAGACAGAGAAAATCATTCGCGCCACAAACGTTGGTCAAAGTGAAAGTAAACCTTCAGCAACCGCGGGATACACTGATGGGACTTCGGACTCTTTTAAGAGAGCCGGTTCTTATTGTTCGGCTCACTAAAAGAGCCGACTCTTTTTGTTGCTTAAATTAATTTATTTCTAAAATAACGTAAAATTATGTGTAAATTTAATTACTAATGTAGAAAACATATATCAAATGTTTATTATTTATATGGCTTGACTAAACATTGATTATCAGGAAATACGCTGTAAAAGAATTTAATGGAGGCTGTGCACTGTGTAAAATGGCAACAAAGGTGACACAGGATAGGGGAGAATGGGGTAAGTTGTGCCAGTTTTTACTTAAAGTGACTTTAAAGCTAGGCCATAACAGTAACACTTCCAATTTAAATATGTACATATATTTCAGGATGTGGTGCATCTATGGGAACAATGACTTTGGAACTGAAATAGTAAATTGCAGTGGTACAACTTGCCCCGGTGCAGGGTAAGTTGTACCTTTGGAGAGCATACAGTGGGTAAATTGTTCCATTAATTATTCAAGTAAAACAGTATATTTTAATCTCAGAAACTGTAATGCTATATAAAAGCTAGACACATTCAACACAAAATTACTCATTTAAGGTTTATTTAAAGTTATTTTACAACATTAATGGCCAATATTTTACTTTTTGAGCGATTGCCGTTTACATTCAGATTTACATAAGTTGAAGCTATATGCTCTTAATAAGAACCCAGTTTTGCTTCTCTGTGAACTATCTGCACGGTAATAACTGGTAATAAGCATTTCCTGGGGAAATAATTATTAATGTTCCCTATTTCCTTTTCTTAATAAATGCACACTTAACCAAACCTGCTTTTAACTCTCTAATCCAGCTGGCAGGGATATTGATCTCATTTCTTCGCATACTCAAAAGCCAGTTCACGGCATTTAATGGGACTTAGACCATAAAACATTGCTGCTAGTGCCTTTATATGTTCTGCCAGCTCTTTCTCCATATGTTCATCAAAGACTTGATTGGCAAGTCCTGTTCTTTTATATCCTGGCCTGATTTCTTTTCCATCTATTTTTTTCTTCTCCATGTATCATTTTAATGTAATCCTGCATATCTTCATCTGCCTTGCCACCTGACCAATGGACTCCCCCTTCTCCACCTCTTTCACTGCACTGTCCATGTCCTCTAGAGGGGTGGAAGCCCTGTCTGTCATCCTCTTATAACTTTGTGGCATGATGGTCTAATTCTCTTTTCGGCCTAAAATTAAGAATGTCACATAGTTTAAGTGATGAAACTATGTGACATATAGTTTAAGAGATGAAATGTAAGAATACAATGTACAATTACAATAAAATGATATGTTTAACATATTGGAGGTGAGTTGTGCCACTGGCACAACTTAACCCAGGCTTTTGGCACAAATCACCCCAACCCCAACATTTTGGAAAAAATGCATCATCCAGCAGTTTTAAGCTAACATCATGCTAGCTGTATAGACTCATAGTGTAGCTTACCAAAGCACTACAACATGTGTGAAATGTTTTCAGACTTGTCTATTACAGTTCAGATACAACAATAAAAAACCTTGATCACAAAAGTTTACTTTGAAGGGCAAAAAAACATTTTTTTTCTTCTTTTTTTGTCTTAAATATGCTTAATTCTCATGCAATGATGCTCTCTCTCTTTACAGGATAAGTAAAAGGCCTGACTCCTCAAAAATCTGTGGTCACATGACTAATTTCTTTTATGGTTCCCGAGAAACAGGGGTGGCAATAACTTACCTGCGGCACAAATCACTCCACTCTCCCCATATCCAATAAATAATGATGTTCATAGATGAGCTCTGGACTAGGTTATGGCCAGGGATGCAATGTAAAATTTTATAACAGTGTAACAGGTAGGATGGCGAGTAAGATGGCGGCGCCAAGACAGTTGCAGTGGCTCAGTGTATCCCTGGTCGATGCCATGTATGGCTATGTTTTTGTACATGACATTTCTTGTTTTGTGTATGCTTTTAACATTTACAGCCGGCATGATCTCCTTAAGATCGGACTGTCTTACACTGTGTGTGTGTGTGTTTGTGTGTGTTTATGTGTGTGTGTGTGTGTGTGTGTGAGAGAGAGAGAGAGAGAGAGAGAGAGAGAGTGTTTGTCCTTTGATGCCTTTGATGTATCAACATTCTACAGTCTGATGTCACAGGCTGCAGTAAGTGGACACACAGCCAGAGACAAGTTCAGAAGTCAAACAGGAGCAGAAGCAGTTGGACTGGACAGGACTTGCTCATGATTTAGGAAGAAAGAAGCACTCAGATATTTCTGCACAATTATTGACAAGGAAGGGAGGAGCTACTGCTGTTACAAGGACAAGAGGAAACTACAGGAAAGTCCACATCACCTCCAAGGTTTCAGTGTAAGTCAGTACATGTTAGTAGTTCATGTCAGTGTTTAGTTTAGAAGTTAATGTTTTGAAATGTTTTGTCCAAATGATATGTTTAATGTTTTTATAAGCCCAGTGGTTTGAGTTTGTGTGCTTATCATTCATGGACAATATTGAGTTTTTTTTAATGCTGATCATGATTGTGAGATATTCTCATGGTTGCTCAACTTCTTGACTTTTTTTTTGGTGTGATGCACTGTAGTTTGTGTTAAAGGAAAGGAGTTCTAGGAAGTCTGTACTGTCTGCAACAAGATCTAAAGTAATTCTAATGGAAATGATGGAGCATAAAATCCACAGTCCCTGTCCTGTGGAAAAGTTGACTTCCAGAGTTGAAAAGAAGCAAACATGAGGCTTCAACAGTCTGAGTAGTTTCTATCTTCCAGGTATTTTTAGTCCAAAATTCCCCTCTTCTACCTGAACCTCTGTGATCTGGGGTTTACTTTCACTCCTCTGTTCCAGTTTGGACTTTCAGATATCAGCCTTATTTCACTGTTTACTGATCATTGTCAGCCACATCACAGCTGTTATGTTACTACTAATGCAAAGCAAACTTTTTGCTGTTTCTTTTAAACTATGAAAAGGTTGTAAGAAAATGAAATATGTTTCTCAGTGAGTTAGCATCACTTTATTAGTGGTTCAGATGAACAAATCAGTTTGCTGTGCAGTAAAGTGGAAGAAACACTTGCAGCGCCCAGCACAGCTTTAGTGATAGTGGCTGTTCACAGCTTGGCTTAATGTGAGTACACCTCCACAATGGAAAACACTATTTGTTAGAACGAGGAGTATATTGATTTTAGATGTCACATTTCCAGGCCACTCACCTTCCCAGTTTAGTATAAGGAAGCTGGTGTATTTGTTTGGAAAGCTTGTACTGTGGTTTTGGAAGCCACGCCTCCTTGTCTCTTGTGGCCCCAGTCAAGTTCTCTACATCCTAAAATATTTTCCCTTTTGAAACCAAAATGAAAGTTTTGCGTTCATGGAGATATATACATTGACAATTGGATGTTATTACCAATCATCGTAACTTATTTGGAACCTTTTCTGTACATACATAGGGTCATTGGTAAATCTTTGGTCTGGGCCTGCTGCTTTCCGTGGGTGTGTTTGCTGCAGAGCAGCCTGCACCTCCACTGATGTCACAGAGAGCAGTGTGTCCTGTGTCCCCTCTGTGGCTACAGCTCCTCCTCGGTTGGTCGGTGTTGGCAGCGCCAAAGCGATCATAAAACTCGCTTGAGCTCATCAGGGAGTGTGGTGTAGTTGGAGACAAGTTTTTCTCTCTGTAGTCTGTGATGAGCTGGAGTCCCTGCCACCTGCGCCTGTGGGTCTGAGGTGTTGTAGTAACTTTTATTTCTTCATGATGACTCCTGAAAGTTTTTGAAGAGAGAGGAGAAAATTTCTTCTGTCATTTTTGACTTTTCTTCTTACAAAACTTGTTTTAAAGATTTTCATGATTCAAAGAAAAACACATTTTCTTGTTGGTCAGACAAAATGAGGAACTGTTCCATCATTTATCCAGAAGTTTCTATAGTAATGTGATCATTATTCTGTGACTGTGACAGGAGGAGTTCAGTGAATTGATGTGACTCTGCCTGTGCTCTTTCACTGCTCATTTTAATGAAGTATATATTCCCTCTCTGTATTATGATATTGGATTGTAACTCAGCTTTACCACAACACTGTCATTGTACACCTGTATGTTTTGTTCACCGTGTTGATCCATCTGTCTTCCTGTATTCATTCTCTCACTCCCTCGCTCACTACAACCACATACACTAAATACACTAAACTGTAGTAAACTGTGGAAAAGCAAATCCATTATGTGTGAAACATAATGTGGCTGGATGATGTTCAGAGGAAACAGAAGTTTATTAACAGCAGTGGAGGTGGGGAGACTGGGGTTTGTATCCAGAGTCCACTCTGTGGTTAGGTTTGGCATTTACAGCTATTTAACAATACACACAAGCTAACTTGCATACGGCCTAATACAAATGTCACACACACACATTTCATCAGAGAGACCAGCTCTCAGAAATAAGTCCAGCAGTGGAGACAGTCCAACAGGCTCCACATGTTTCTGTGCTGAGAGGAGACTGTACTGAAGCTGTCAGCTGTACCATCAGCCTCTGTGTCACACACTGCTACTGTACATGAAGACTGCTGTCAGCTCGGCTCAGCTCCACTCATCACTAACTTCATTTAGAGCAAACAGAGCTCTGCTGTAACAGGAAGCAGCAGAAAGTCAGAGGCTTCGCCGTGAGGAGCGCAGACCTCTCTGTCATGTCAGGTGTTTTCAGGAAGGACGTCACTTCACAGACCTTCACAACTCGAGTCAGCATCAGACGGACACGCACAATAAACATCCACGGTAGCTGGAATTTCCCTCTCAGCTCCGGTGTTTCCTAGTGGAAAACGCCAGGACATGAAATGAAAAGAGTGAAACGATCCTTTGCCTTGAAATCCAAAGAGGAAAGCGACGGCGGGGATCCACACGGTGTGTATCCAGAAGTAAAGCATGGTGTCCTTTAATCAGCTGCAAAGCTCCGCGCTCTTCCTGACGAAGCTCCGTGTCCAGCGGTTCATTTCCAGAAGAGAAAGCGCTGCAGATGAAGCCGAGCGGAGGAAGAAATCCCAGTGTGAACGCTGCTGATGAACACAAGAGCTGGAGACTCTGTCGCTGCTTCTTCTGCTGCTTTCACACGGACATTAGCGACCCCTACCGGAACTGTTATCCAGAGAGGAAGAGACTGTGTCTGTGTGAGTCCTCTGTCTCTTAGCCAGCAGTTTGTCTCTGTTATTCTGTCTCTGCACCGTTAAACATTCATACTCAGGTGGACAGTCACAGTGGACACTGTCTAATGTCCAGAGTGGGGAAAAAAAGTTCTTTTATCACATATTAAAGCTTTGTGATGTTCACTGACACTGACCATGTGTAGTTTAAATACATGTGTGCAAGTTTATTTTCCTTAAGACAGAAGATGAGCTGATTAATGCAGGAAACAACATGAGTCAGACTCAAGTATCTGCCTTTATAATTCTAAATGAGCTGAGAACAAAAGGTGAAGGCGACAGCTCATATGGAAAATTGGCACATTAAGAAAACATATTATTTGTGTGAATAACATTAGTGCATATTTTCCACTTGGTGATATATGATGGTATTATAAATATATATATATATGTCTTTTCAGTCTAAAATCCTTCTAGTGTATCTACAGGAGCTGATTAGTCCCATATATACATTGGTGTTCCAGTATATGTCAGAGGTCAAAGTGAAGACAGTCTAGTTGGTCTCATTGGATAAAGCCAGTTATCTGTGTGCAAACAAGCGTGACAGCAGATTTATTCCACTTAGTTCTGTCAGAGCCACTGAAGCTGTTTCTTTTACTTTTTTATTCTTCCCTCGAGCTGCAGTGAGAACATCTACAGAAGAAACATTATTATTATTATTTACTGTCCAACACAGTAAAGTGTAAATGATGGACATTTACTCAACACAATCTTTTATTTCCACTGTCACAGGATAGAAAGAACAAAGAACTTCACTAAGAGCCTTGTTTCATAATTCATTTCCAGCCCACAGTGTTTCTGTCCTCCAGCAAACCTTTGGATGTCAGTGTGTCAAGTTGATGTTGGTGAATCTGAGGCTGTGTTGACTGAGAGAAAGAAGCTGTGAGATCTTTTAGACCCTGAGGAGTCACTCTGGACTGATTTGATAGATGCTCCACAAATAAAAGTGCTTCTCCACTCAACTAACTACTACTCCTCATAGGGACTGTCTGCAGGAACTGAAGTTAAAGTGGTCACCAACCCAGCTGAATGGTCACCAGGACCATTCAGCTGGGTTGGTGAATTCAGCACCAAGGACAGCAGCAGCTGTTACAGTGTGAAGTGCAGCAGCTTCAGAGTCCTTCTCACCTCACTATGGCAGCAGAGAAGCAGCTAAAGGAGACGCAGCAGCCACAGATTTGTTCCATGCTGCTTACACACTAATTGTTCTCACACTTGTATGAACTAATTACTTCACTTTTTTTCTTGTAATTAATGTGACTGACTCTCAGAGACTAACTTACTCCATCAGTATAGAGTCTCATTATTCAGTCGTGTAACAGGACTGATTCAGACACACTCACCAGCAGAGGACAGTGGAATCATCTTTCCTGATCCATCCTGTCTGTCTCATCCACATCCTGTAAGACTTTCTGCTTATCAATAATCCAACCATCATAAATGATTGTCCCTCAGTGCTTTCACTGTAAAAACAGCCTGTGTGACACCATGAGCCTCAGTGAGAACTGGACATAATGTCAAGTTGTTGCTGTTTAATGTGATAACAAGTTGTTCTGATGGTGAAAGTGGATTAAATAATATAACAGCAATAAGAGACAGAGGACCACCTGACAGCATTAATGGACATGGACAGATATGTGCTCACACACTGCCGAGCTGCACACACCATTAAACACTGTCACAGCTCATTAGCATCACGCTCTACCTGCAATTCAAGATCAACGAGTTGCTTCAGGATGGTGCAAAACACGAGACAACAAACAATCAGACACACGATTGAATGTGGAGGAACTGAAGGAAATGTTAGGTTTGTGTCATGTCCCATAGTCGATAATCAACCAAATACCCAACAAATCTAAGTCATTTAGCTTTGTAGCTCTGCACACATCCTTCTTCAAACACTGTGGTTTATGACACAGCCAGTTAAGTCTGGACTTCAAACCAGTTCAAACACAGTCATGCAGCATGTAGATGCAGAATGTAGATCATTTTCTCAAACAGCTGCACCAGCACTGAGAAATAAACATCAATGATAATTCATCTTGATTTATGCAAAAAGAGAGAAGTTTAATGTTTCTGTTGTTTTACTGTTTGAAAAAGGAGAAACGTTTGTATATTTGAAGACTAAAATCAGCTGTGAAGAACATTTTCCTTTGTTTTCTTCTTTTCAGAGAAGAAAAACAGATAAAATGAATTAGTGGATGTATCAGAATATGGAGAGAATCTTCATCCACTACAAACTTGTGACTTTTGGAAATTTCCCAAAGCAAAACTCTGTTCATGTGACTCAAACCAGTAAATGGCTGGTTTCAGCTAATTTAACCTTTGGGCTGATGAATGAACGACTACCTGCTGCATAATCAGACTGAGTCACTACATTATTCACTGCACAAGCAGCTGCACACTGGTTCACACCTGAGAGAATAACGTCTGTCACTGTTCAGTTAGAAGAGCAAAGAAGAAGCAGGTGGTAGAAGAAAACTGATGAGAGGAGGAAACGGAGGAGGGTGAGAAAAGATGAATAATTACTGAAGCTGCAACATCAACAGACGCCTGTCAGTGCCAAAGAAATGATTCTTATCAAGAAAGGCAGCGATTAAAGCAACTAGCCTCATCTTCATGTTCCAGATGCTCACACAGTTTTTGAAAAAGTAAAAGTAAACCAGATGAAAATAAATCATCTCATGATTTGACTCAAGATGAAGAAAACATATCTCTTTACCTGGATGCATGAAATAAAAGTAATAAATCAGTGAAGGTTCAGAATGGTTTCAGTTTAATATCACAGATCTTATTTAAAGCTCTGTTACTCTGTCACAGCAGACAGCAGGACAATGACAGTGAGAAGACTAAAGGAGACATGGAGCTTTGTCCTGGTTTGAAGGACAGAAGACGGAGGACAGTCTGTGTGTGGCTGCTCTGTCTGGGGAGACTGGTGGAGAAGAGACTGAGGTCCAAACCCTGACAGGACACAAGAGAGCAGCTCCAGCCCTCTGACAGAAGACAGGCTGGGAGGGAGGACAGCTGTCCAGCTGTGGATCAACTACTGGACACTGACGGGACACACACCATCGCTCTGGCTGTCCCATAGAACAAACCCTGACTTCATATCAGGTGAGGATGTGTCCTTCATTTAAAGTGAGGACTACAGGAAAAGTATAAGCTTCAAAAACTCAAAGCCCGGTCCACTCTTAACAACCCTAAACACCAACTTCAGCTTGACAAAAGTACCACAAAAGGGGGGGTCCAAACCACTCTTTAGGCTCTGAAACGTGCTCCTAAACACTTTCTGGGGGAACATTTTGGCCTCTCACACTTAAGCAAATTTTCACTCTCCCAACTCACTTATATGGAGGAACTTCAAATGCTCATAACTCTGGAACCCTAAGTCCTAGAGACTCAAGAGTGGTACTGTTGGACTCGGGGTACCCACAAATGGGGGGTAGGACAAGGTCCCATGTCTCTATCTTGCTCCCCTGAGGATCAGTTAATTTGACCTTGGTTAAAACCCCAAATTTTCACTCTCCCAACTCCCTTATTTGGGGGAAATTCAAATGCTAATCACTCCAGAACCCTAAGTCCTAGAGACTCAAGGGTGGTACCGTTGGACTAAAGGTACACACAAAAATGGGGGGTAGGACAAGGTCCCATGTCTCTATCTTGCTCCCCTGAGGTAAACATCATCACTGGCTGACAGATGAAATCCAGGGTAAGAAAGCTGAGAGCAGAAGAGGAACACATTCACAAAGTGTGATATTAAAGCGAGTCAACAATGAAATCTGCTCTTCACCTGAGCTTCTTTCCACTAACTGCCTCTAGAAGGTGCCAAAGCTCCTGAAGTGCTGATTTGGAAATGTTTCATATTATCTCAGGAATAATATGATGGAAACTTGAAATGATTGTGATGATTGTTTACTGTATAAGTCCATGTAAGAGCTCCTTATTTGTTATTATTTACTAGAGGAAGTCAGGCTGCTTCCTGAACAGAGACAACTATTCACAAATGTACTCAGTGGTTTCACTGTGTTAGGTAATAACTAAGATTTCATGTTTCATTCTAAACTCCAGTGCCAGCCAATGGAGACAGGCCAATACTGAGTGAATACAATACTGAATACATATGAAAAACTGCAGGATCTCCTGTTTTCCTCCTTTGCTGACTGTCTGTCCCGCCCTAATGTGTGTCACCTGTTGTCGAATTAGTCCCTAAGTGTATTTAAGTCTCATTCTTCCCTGTCTCCCTAGCCTGTTCCTCACCAGTTTTGTCCAAGTCTGTTCCTGCAATAGTGGTTGTACCTGCTTTTCTCATCTGGAATCTGTGTTCTGTCCTACCCCTTAGTATTTACCTGTTTCCCTGTCTTTGTCACCTCCAGGATTTGTCCTCTGTTCCCTTTAGATTCACTTTAACTTATTCACCCTAAAGTAAGCACTTCAGAGTTTTTAGAGATTTTGGACTTGAGTTTTTTCTTGGACGATTTTTGTTGTTGTTTTACGTTTTGTCTTTGATCCAGTGATTGTGAGTTTAATAAACCTTACCGTCCGTCCGTCTTGGGGTTTCTGCACCTGTGCCCTCCCTTAGTGTTCTTGGCCACAGCAGTAAGCTATAACAGGTCCTGCTGACCTCTCATTCATATTTTTACACTGTGTTTAAATATACTTGACACTGTGTGGACACAATACCATCTGAAAGGATTTTTTTTAAACCTCAGGATGAGGCCACTTGAAAGTTTACTCATCCCTGGAACAACATCTGATGCTGTAGCTAATTTTTCACACCTGGTCATCTAGCCCTTGTGTATCTGTCCTCTGTCTACTTCTTGTCTTTCCTGCCCCTTCTCTGAGACCGTGTCACTGCTCACTGGTAGCACCTGGTGGGACAGACACTCAGCCCTGTACCCATTCATGGTTCCTGTGAAATAATTCCCCACTGTTTTCCTGGTAGGTGCCACGCACCACATTGGACAAATATGTTCGCCTCATGTACCCCAACCCTCACAGTGAAACATAGAAAACACACTGCACACCCAACTCTGTTGTTTCCAAGATGGTTTATTTTACTTTTACCAGTGCTGCCTGCCATCTTGGTCCTCTCCTTCTCTGTGCCTGAGGGGGCGAACCAGAGCAGCTGAAGAAGGCTGCCTATATAGTGGTAGCAGGTACCTGTGCAGCTGCTTAACTGCCATACCAGGTCCCACTGAGTGGGAGGGGGATTTTGGTTTGGCATTAATATAATGGATGATATGATGAAGCAGATTCATGTAACTGTGTGAATTATTGAAAGGATGATTAGTTTTTTGTTGTGGGTTTAATGACCAGGGACCTGATTATGAAGATGTGGTGACCAGAGATCTCATTTAATGCACTGATTGCAAATTGGTTGGTCTTGGGAGGGCTTAGGGTTTATAATGCTCCGGCCAACAAAGAGCCTCGAGGAGAGTGAGTGAGGATGCAACACCCCAGTAAATTGTGGATTTAATTTAAATTAAATTTTGTTACTTTGCTTTGCTTTCTGGTGCATTTTGCCTATAAATGAATGCACCTTAGATGCTATTTGTAACTCCAGCCATCATTTTTTTATTTCATAAACTAAAAAAAAAAGCCACGTTTATTATGGACGTGCGGGGGCAGGAGGTGAGATGGACAGTCGCGAAACCGAGTTTGCTTTTTAAGAAACAGAATGGGCAGTTACTTCAGAGGAAGAAGACTTTAGTTTTGAAGCACAAGGGGCAAAACCCAAGCCTCAACAGCAAGAGCCTGGGTTATCACTGAGAATTAGCTTCCTAAGTTTTGAGCGCATGGCAAGAAACGTGGCAGTGGCCAGAGGAGGAGTGGCCCTGCCGACTCATTCCCCTGCTGACTGGAAAAGCTCTGGAGGCCTACAGCCATGGATAAAGATGGATCCAATTGTTAGAAGAATCTGAGGGGGAGGCACTGTTGGCTAAGTTGATATCTCAGCTGAAACTTACAGTCAACGGTTCAGAACCACTTCAATGCCAGCTGGGAGACGCCAACTTAGATGTACCACTGACTTAAGGGCCTGTATCGGCGGTTGATGCAACCTGAACAGAAGAATAAAGACCGGTGGGAGAGACAATTATCTTGGAGCAGCTGCTGCAGGTGTTTCCTGCAGACATCAGAACCTGGTAACTCACAGTAACTTACACATTCAATGGTTTATTTTAAATGCATCTTGCACACAAGGTCAGGAGCATCGCTGGCTGACAGTCCACCAGGAAGTGGAGAGAGGAGAGCTCTCAGTAAATGACAGCTTCAAATATTTAGAATAGATTTCAGAAATATTATAACACTCTCTCTCTCTTTCCTCAACTGCTTACCTCAACAGCCTGGCTTGACCAGACAGGAAGAGGGACAGATTATTACAATTTATTAAGTGATAAATAGAAAACCTAAAGAAACAAATTAAAATAAAATATTTGGAACCACCTGAAAAACTGCAACTATCTAAACCATCAAAACATTTAGTATCTTTTAGGTTACATTTTATTTTTTTGATAATCATCAGAAAAAATCTCATACTAACTGTAGTGATACTGTAGAAAAAACTCGCACGGAACAAAAACAAAAACACAATTTAAGGCAACTGCATGACCGAAATAACATTATTCACTGCTCACCATTTTCATGTAATTCTACACGAGGTCACCTGTTTGGGCTTCAAAACGGCGAATTCGCCTAAAGGTGAGCGATTTCTCATGCCTGTTCATCAACTAAAAGTCCTGGTATTATCCTAACATTACTACCTGCTTACCCGCTGTGCCTGTGTTACACTTGATTTCTCTTTCCCCTCCAAGTTTTTTTTTTTTTTTTTTCTTTTCTTTGCTGCTTAAATAAATTTATTACTATAATAATGTAAATGAATTGCTAATGTACAAAACATACATTATATCAAAAGTTTAAAATTCATTAAATTCAATTTATATGGCAGGAGTCGGCTCAGATCGCTCACTTCAAAGATTCTGCTCTAAGAGCCGTTTCATTCAAACAATTCAATTCAATTCAATTCAATTCAATTTTATTTATATAGCGCCCACAATCAAAATTGTCTCAAAGCGCTTTACAGAGACCCAGAGCCTGACCCCAGAGCAAGCACTTAAGGCTTACAGTGGCAAGGAAAACTCCTTTTAACAGGAAGAAACCTTGAGCAGAACCTGGCTCAGATGGGGACCCTCCTGCCGATGGCCGGGCTGGGTGAAAGGAGGAAAAGGAGGAAGATAGGACAGCTAGGAATGGAGGAGAGGGGAGAAAGACATGCAGCATAATACAGACAATGTGGGTCAGTATTTACATTACAGTTAGTGGACAGTTATTGGATAATGTGTGCTCAGCAGATTAGAATTATGAAACAGAGCACGGAGGCAAAAAAGCTGTCATGACTGGTAATTATTTACATTACAGTCTGCAAAGAATATTAATCAAATATTTATCTGTAGCAGAACGGAACATTAAACATGTTAGAAATCGATCATTGTAAACAATAAACAGCAGCAGGTGGGTGGAGCCAGGACCATAGGACATGCAGCTCCGGACAAACAAACAACACATCACTGCTTCCTAACACTGCTTCTTGAGAGTGCTGTCTCATGTCTCTTGTCTGCTGATGTC
>JAFBJY010000413.1:0-24176 GCA_016801885.1 Toxotes chatareus | reverse complement strand
ATACTTTGTAAAAAAGTACAGAAATTTGGGGTACTGTCCCTAGGAAACAATCACAGTCAGAAAAAAAAAAAAAAAAAAAAAAAAAAGGAAAAAGTAGAAAAAAATAAAAAAAATAAAAAAAAATAAAATAAATATATTCAGGATGAAATATACAGTATGTAAAATATATACAAAAAAAAAGACATTGTTTATTCCCCCTTTTGGGGGGGAAAAGGGTTTAAAGATTAAATGGGCTATTTGTTGGCATTGATTGGGGCTATTCCCCTTTTTAAAACTTCCTAGTCTGTTTGTTGGCTCCCCAGTGCCTGAATCTCTTCCCAGAGGGAGCAGTTTAAACACCGGTGTGGGTGTGTCAGCCCCTCAAGATCCCGGGCCCCTCTTGAGACAGCGGGTGTTAGAGGTCCTTAAGGGGGGGAAGGGGGGAGGAAAAATGATTTTCTGGGCGGTGTTAATGACCCTTTGTATCCCTCTTGGGGCCGGGGGGCAGCTTGAAACCACACAGAGATGCAATTTTCACACACTTTCAATGGAGCAGGGTGAAAGGCGCAGCCCCCCTTTTAATGGTCCTCCTGAGAATCCTCAGAAAGTGGGATGGGGATTAGAAAAGATATACTTTTTTCATCCTCGAAATTTTTTAAACAAAGTAAAAAAGTCCAAAAAAAAGGAAAAAGTTGACAGCTAACTGGCAGCATTATATATACTTATATATATAACAAAAAAATAACAATAATAAAATAATAAATTAAAAAAAAAAATGCAATAATATACAATATTATACAATATACAATATAATATTATTACTACTGGGGGTTGGGAAAACGATATTAGATGGAAAATTGGGTGTTGACGATTGAGAGGACAGAGATCGTATTATGTTTATGGGGGCCATTCTTTTTTGAGTTATTTGGGGCCCCAACCCGAAAAGGTTTTTTTTCCGGCCAAAGCCGTTTGGAACATGACCAACCAATCTGGTAAGTATGAGCAGGTTTTTTTTTTTACTAGCCGGGGCTTTTTTTGGCAGGTGTAGGGGGGCCCGTTTTAAAAAAGTAAACGTTTGGGGTTGGTCCCAAAAAACCCCATTTATGGACGTGTTGGGGATGGGAGTTCAAAATTTTTCGTATTCAAATATTAAGCTTTCTGTTTTCCAAACATTCCTGCCCCGGCTCTTTTTTGCCCGGGGCCAAGTTTCGCCCGTGCCCTGTCACTTTTCGCCCCGCTGATCAGGCGAATAGCTCGTTTTTTTCCCGTTTGTTTTGTGAGCTGGGGCCTGGGCCCGGGTTCCTTTGTTCATTTAGAGAATAAATAAAAATTTCGTAAAACGGGAAAATATTGTCCGTAATCCATTGATTTCAACAATGTAATACTGAATACTATCTTTTTAAAACTGTAACAATGAATAATTACTCAAATTGTATTCTGAATAAAACGAAATGTTTTCCCGTTACTCCCCAAATATGGGGGGTTTTGGGGTTTTTCCCCAAAACGACAAAGCGAAAACCGAACCTCTTTAACCACCTGAAGAGGCAGCATCAAAACTATTAGCTGAGGCCAAGCACGAGGCCAAACCCACTCAGCCAGTGGAAAGGCAAAGACATTCACAGAAACAAAAACTATAACACAACCCTTTTTGAAAAAAACAGCTGTGGAGAAGTAAAACGGTGGAAAGGGTGCTTTTTTTCTTTGGGAAAGTTTTTAAGAATGTTGGTTTAATCTTCACTGAAAAAAGAACTGTGATAAAATTGATTGTGATTTTCCTTAAAAAAATTGATGTGATATTTTGCCATATCACCCACCTAACTGAAGTTAATGAGAGCTGTTTTTGACTTTTTATCTGACTGTTTTAACCATCCTGTTGGTTCAGGTTTTTGGGGTTTTCCCATTTTCCAAACTTGTACATTCTAAACCCTTTCCCATCTGAACAGATGATAAAACCTAAACGTTTTCAAGCAGGAACTTTGTTTTAAACTCACATCTTTATTCTTTATTCGGGTTGGGGGGCTGAGTTTGTGAGATCAGCTGTGCTTCTCGGCCCAGCCCAAATCCCCCCCTCCCATCAGACACCTGGACCTGAGTTACAACTGGGCCCTGGGATTGGGGTAATCTCTGTGGGTTTTCTGCGAGCCCGACTGGGACTGAGATTTGGGTCGCCCCATTGTTTCGGGGTTTTGAGATGAATATGATGTGAAAGGTTTATTCAGTATTTATTAGGTCAAATCCTTCAAATTTCTAACATTCAAAATGTGAAATGGTTAAAAGGAATTGTGAAAGTGTGACTCTGATTTTCAAAGGTTTTAAAGTTTTGAAATGTTTTGGGTTTCTATTTTCAGTCCACGACGTGTCAGATTTTGCTATTGAGCTTTTATTCAAAAGTCTCATTGAGATCAGGATGTTTGCAAGCGTCGCAAACCCGTGTACAGGTCGAAACACAATTTCTGGCCTCCCAATCCCCTCCCCGGCACAGTAAAAAGCCTGCTGCCCAAAGGGGCACCCCATGGTTTAAACCGGAAAGGGACATTTTCAAAAGGCTCCAAAAGCATTCATGACTACATCAGCTCGGCTAAAAGGGGACAAAAAATTTTTGGGAACAATGAAAAAGAGCAGAGAAAGTTCAAACCTGGCCCTTTTTAGCTCCCACACCGACCAATCACTAGCCCACTGGGTGTCAACGTCCCACTTTTCTTTTCCCCTGCCACTGGGACCCCCCCCTAATGCCCACCAGGAATGGGGCCAGGAATCCCAGAATGAAATTTGGGGAACAGAATTCAAATGTGGGAAAAGTTTGGATGAAGCGGGGCTTGTTTTGGCCCCAAAGACACATGACGGGAATGTGTGAAATGTCTCATTCAACCCCTGAAAAAAGGGGGAATCTGCAGCTTCAAAAACTCTCAACACAAACTTCAGTCACCTAAAAACATAAAGGGGCTCAAATATTATTTCCCCAAATATAAAGATTTCATTTAAACCCTTTGGGGAACATTTTGGTTTTCTTCCAAACTTAAAACCTGAGTGTGAATGGGGATTTTTGAAGGAGATTTGACCCAAATTTGATGCTGATCCACACTGAGCATCTTTTTTCACCATATTTCAAACTCATTGAATGAAGTTAAAAACAACACTTCTAATTGACTTTTTTTTGAAAAATTTTCTTTTCCCCCATTGTTTTTTTCTTAAATACAAAGCAAATATTCCACATTAAGACAAAAAAAATGTTTTTTCCTTTTGCTTTATGATCTGTTTTTATAGTGACTGAAGTTAATAAATGTGTTTGTTTTTTAGTATCTGATTTTTTTGCTCATCCTGTTGGTTCAGGTGTTTGGAGTTTCCTTTTTAAACCATTCTCAACCTTCTTCGCTCTGAACAGATGATGAAACCTCACCTTTCAAGCAGGAACTTTGTCCCTAAACCCCATTTTTTATTCTTTATTCAGGTTGATCAACTGCGGTTGTCAGAGATCAGCTGTGTTCTCCCCTCAGCTCTAAAGTCCCCCCCTCCATCTGAGAGACCTGGCCTGGTGCTCCTGCAGGATTCACAGTGAAGCATCTGGGGTTTTTCTGCAGGTGATTTGGACTGGAGACTCTGAGGTCAGACTCCATTTTTTTTGTGTGCGGGGTGAATGATGTGAAATTTGGGCTTTATTCAAAATTTTTTGGTCTCTCCTTAGAATGTCTCATTCAAAATGTAAAATGGTTGAAAGGAATTTTGGAAAGTGCTGACTTGTTTTTCAAGTATTTTAAAGCTTTAAAAATTTTTGGGTTTCTGACTTTTCAGCCCAAATTGACATTTCAAGTTTGGAGTTGAGCGGATTCAAAAGTCTCATTGAGATCAGGATTTTTGACAAAAACGTCAAAACAGGGTGAGCAGGTCGAGGCACAAGTGTTCAAAGCTGCCCCCTGGCCTCACTAAAGGCCCAATGAAAGCCTGCTGTCACAGAGGACCGCACCATGGAAAACGGAGAGGACATTTCCACAGTGTTTTGGGAAACATTCATGAGCTACACTCAGCTGCTGAGCTGAACGGGGACAAAAAATTTTGGAATAATAAAAAAGGAGAGAAGTTAAAACCCGCCCTTTCTCAGCCCCACACAGCCAAAATCTACCCATTTAATCCCACTGTGTCTTTGTGGGACACAAAGGGGGGATGTACAGCCACCAGGAAGGGGGGGGCCGGAAACCCCAGGCAATGCGGGGAACAGCAGATTCAAATTTGAGCAGGGGTGTTGGATAAAGCTAACTTTTTTGGGCCCAAAGACACATGACGGGAAGGGATAAAATGTCTCAAACACACTACATGTGCTGAATTTCACTTCTCAAACCTAAACAAAAACTTCAGTCACCCAAAACATCAAAAAAACTGATTTCCAATAAAAAAGATTTGATTTAAAACCTTAGTGAACACTTTAAAACTTTCTTCCAAACTAAACCTATTGAATGTGGGATTTTTTGAAGGAAGAGCTCAAATTTGATGCTGATCCCCCTGAGCATCTTGTTCATTTTTTCAAATCATTGAATGAAGTTTAAAAACCCAACATTTTAATTGACTCTTTACTTTGGAAAATTTCATTTCACCTTCATTTTTTATTTTCTTCACATACAAAAAAAATTCCAAAGACAAAAAGAAATTTTTCACTCTTTTCCCTTTTGATCTTGATGTTTAAGTGACTGAAGTTAATGAGAGCTTGTTTGTTTTTTAGTATCGCTGTTTTTTGCACCCTGTTGGTTCAGGTTTTTGGCCATTTTCCAAACTTTCATTCTAAACCCTTTCTTCAGCTCGAACAGATGAGAAACACTAAACGTTTTAAGCAGGAACTTTTTCCCCAAACTCACATCTTTTATTCTTTTATTCAGGTTGGGGGCTGCAGGTTGTCGGGGTCAGCTGTGTTTCCCTTTTTCCCAGCTCTGAAGCCCAACCCCCCCATTGAGACACCGGGACCTGAGGGGCCCTGGGATTCAGGGTAGCTCTGTGTTTTTCTGGAGTCAGACTGGGGACTGGAACTTGAGGTCAGACTCCATTTTTCGTGTTGGATGAATATGAGGAAAAGTTGTGCTGAATAAAGTAGCATACCTCATTTTATAGTCCACAGGGATCTTTGGAAAAAGTCTTTTTTTCTTCTGGGGTTTTAGTCCACGCTGTGGAAAAAGTTGAGCTACAATTTCAAACTTCTTTTAAACAAAAAAAAGCTTCCTCTTTAAATAAAATCAATTTTTTTCCCTCCATAAAAAATATATATTCATATTTTTTCTTCCAACCGACTAAAAAGTGATGAGACTAAAGTCAAAACTCAAAACAGCTCGGGAAAAAATTGAGAGACCCCCAAATTTTTTGAAATCAATATTCACAGGTATGACAGCCTTTCCCATTCCTGTGTATTTAAATTTCCCAACAAAAGCACCCCTCAGTCTATTAAGAGGTATGTTTGGGGATCACCTGCCAAATCCTATTTAATGGGGAAAAGTATAAAACCACTGCTGTGGTCATCCTATCTTTTTAATAGGACGGGAGGGTGGCAAAAAAATGCTGGTAGTACCTCAAAATGCAATCAATAAAATAACTATTGACCAGTAAAAACAGTTGAAAAAAAAAAAGTTTTGTTTGGGGAAAAAGAGGAAAAAGAGGAAAATTCTGGCTTTCGGCAGAGGATCGTGAGTGCCAGGTTGCTTCCATCCTTTAAATTTCTGTTGACTGTTCAAAGACAAGGTCAAGCAGCAGACCGGGGGAAAACAAAGCTACAGGCTGGAAAGGGGACGATTTCCCCACTGACCGGATGCCCGCAACCTTTCCCAATGTCATTTAGCAACGTGGATGACATCAAGTAACCTAAAAAAAAGAATGGAAAAGGGCCCTGGGGTAATCCGGGGGAAAAAGGCTCAAAACAAGCTTCTGAGGCTCAATCGGAAAAAGCTAGAAATAAGCCCTTCATAAAGAGAAGCAAAAAAGAGCCAGGCAGGTTTGAAAAAGACCAAAGGATTGGACCATGGGGACTGGAGTAAGGTCATCCTCGCTGAGGGGTAATTTTCCTTCTTAATACCTGATCATGTAATGGTTAGGCGGAGACCTGGGGGGGTACAACCCCAATGTCTCCACCCAAAAAATTTGGGGGAGGATGGGTGATGTGTAGCAAGGCTGTTGGGGGCAGATTCGCTTTCGAAGGGGCGAAATCCCCAACAAGGTTATTTTGGGAAAAAACTGGCTTCCTTCTGTTACACTGTTCCCCAACTCTGAGGATTGTTTTAGCGGGACAATGCTCCATGCCACACACTTTCAATCAAGGTGTGGATAAAAAATCTCAGACCTGCCCCAATTAAAACCTCGGGAATGTGATCAAGGGGATGGATGGTCAAGCCTCAAAAACCAGCTGTTAAATTTTTTTGCATCGGGGTAAAGTCACACAACACCGGAAAGCTGGTGGAGCATGGCAAGATGCGAAAGAGGGATGGAAAATCAATTATTCCAAAATTTTAATTTCGAACTCTTCTAACTTAAAACATTAGTATTGTTTTTTAAAATGAATATGAACTTTTTTTCTTTTCATTATTGAGTTTGAGAACCTGCACTTTTTTGTTTTTTTGACCTTTTGCTTTTTCTGCAAATAAATGCTCAAAGTAATTTTTTTTATTTGAATTTAGAAATTTGTAAATGTTTTAGAATAAAACAAAATGTTCTTTTTATAAACACATACCTATAAATAGTAACAAGGGCTGATCATTTTCAGTGGTCTTTTTTATTTTTCCAGGTGTATTAAACAAACTATGTTTGTAAACACTTTATGGAAAAAATCTTTTCCATTTGTCTCAATCATCTTTGCCTTTCCCCAAACTTCAGCCTGACATTTTGTTTTTGTCAAAACTTTGGATCTTTTTGAATCTGAAACAAATGTCAACAACAGGTTTTAGGGGTGGAGCCACTGGGGAGCTGGAAAGGGTTTAAAGCTGAATCCTATTCTTTATTGAACGATTTGTCTTAATATTAATGAGAGCTGTGTTTGACTTTTAGTATTACTGTTTTGCTGCACCCTTTGGTTCGGTGTTTGGGTTTCCATTTCCAAACTTGTACATTCTAAACCTTTCTTCAACTCTGAACAAGGATGAAACACTCACTTTCAAGCGGAACTTTGTCTCCTAAACTCCATTTTTTATTCTTTATTCGGGTTGGTGCCAGGTTGTCAGAGATCACGGCTTCTCTCCTCGCTTAACCCAAACCCCCCATCGGGAGACACCTGGACCTGAGTTACAACTGGGACCTCAGGATTCGGGGTAAATCCTTGTGGTTTTTCAGAGCCAGACTGTGGACTAGATTTGGGGTGCCCCATTGTTTACTTGTGTGCTGAGATGAAATGAGGGAAATTTGGGTTTTTTCCAGTATTTATTAGGTAAAATCTCCTTCAAATTTCTAACTTTCAAAGTGTGAAATGGTTAAAAGGAAGGTGAAAGTGGCCTGATTTTAAAGGATTTTAAAGCTTTGAAAATGAGGACTGACTCCAGTCCACATTGACAGTGCAGCAGTTTGACTGAGTTGAGCTTTTTTTCAAAGTCTCAGAGATCAGGATGTTTGACAAAACTGATCTTCAACAGCTTGGAGGGAAGGCAAAGTGTTCATAGTTTCCCCCAAGGGCCCCTCACTCACAGGCACGTGAAAAGCCTGCTGTCACAGAGGAACCGCACCATGGTTTAAATCGGAGAGGACTTTCAAAAGTGTCCCCTGAAAAATTCAGGGGCCCTCAGCTGCGACAAACAGGGACACAAAATTTTGGAACCAATGAAAACAGAGCAGGAAAGTTCAAACCGGGTTTTTCTCAGCTCCACCCCCGACCTCACTGAGCCCCACTTTGTCAACCCCCCTGTGTCTTTGCACGGGGGACACAAACTGGGGGGCGCCCCAGCCACCAGGAAGGGGGGGGCCAGGAATCCCAGAATCAATGCAACAGCAGATTCAAATGTGTGAGCAGGGGGTTTGGGAGAAGCAAACCTTTTTGGACCAAAGACACATGACTGGAAGGGATAAAATGTCCTTTAAAAGCACATTGCTGAATGTCTCAGCTCCAAACCTAAACAAAACCAGTCCCTCAAAACATAAAAGGCTCAAATTTGATTTCCAAAATTTAAAAAATTTTTTGAAACCTTAGTAACATTTTAAAACTTTCTTAAACTTTAAACCTGAGGTGAATGTGGATTTTTTGAAGGAGATTTGAGCTAGAGATTTGATGCTGATCCACGAGCATCTTGTTCATTTATATTTCAAACTCATTGAATGAAGTTGAAAATCCCTTGCTAATTGACCTTTTTTTGGAAAATTTTCATCTTCACCTTCGTTGACTTTTATTTTTTCCATACAAATTTCCACTTTAAAGACAAAAAGAAATGTTTTTCACTCTTGTTTATGATCTGTGATTTTTTTGGACTAAGTTAAGAGCTTGTTTGCCCCAGTATCTGACTGTTTTGCTGCTCCTGTTGGTTCAGGTTTTTGGGGTTTTCCTTTTTCCCAAACCTTTTTCTCAACCTTCTTAGCTCTGAACAGATGATGAAAACCAAGCTTTCAAGCAGGAAATTTGTTCCTAAACTCCATCTTTTTTTTTTATTCAGTTTGAGTTCCCAGTTTGTCAGAGATCAGCGGCTTTTTGGCCTCAGCTCTAAGTCAACCCCCCCCTTTGAGACACCGGGACCTGGGGGGAAACAACCTGCAGGTTCAGGAGTAAAAGGATCTTATGATTTTGTGGAGCCCAGACTGTGGACTGCAGACCTGGGGGTCAGTGGGGTTGAATATGCTGCTTTCATCGTATTGTACTAAACGTTAGATAAAGAAAAGATCCAGTGTCCAAACCCCAACCTTCTCAGTGGCTGCTTTCCTCATTGAAGCTGGAGGGAGGAACGGGACGGGCCTCAGGATGGGACAAAAAGACAGAGCACGGGAAGTCAAATCCCGCAGCCACAAGCTTTGGATTTTTGTTGTTTCATGTCAACAGGAATAAAGCTGGTCACAGCCACCCTCACAGGATTGAGGTTGTCCTCATTGGCCCCCTGTCCTCCACCCTCAATCTGAGACTGTTTCTTGTCTCATTTCAAAACAAAAAGAATTGAGGTTTGATTTTTTCCCGTCTGAGATCAGTCTATTGCAGCCTGCAAATCACTGGCTCTGATTTCAAAAAAGCATCAGGGCTTTTTGTCAGCATGTGGTTTTAAAACAGAACCTCTTTTGAAGTCCATTTCACATCTGTATAGGGCCATCTTCAGATACTTTCAGTGACAGCCCATGTTTATTGCCCTGTTTTCGAACAGATCAGATTTCATCAACAAAAGAGATCTTTTTTTTAAATGGAACAGGTTGACATGTAACGGGTGAACCCATCACTAAACTTTTGTGCAGTAATAAAGCCATGACTCACAGTTTTTTTCCCCTGTGGACTTGGGAAATTTTCCCAATAAAAAGACTTGATGAAAAAGGGTCTCTGCAGGTGTGTGAGCTTCCAGCTCGTGTTTTCCCCAAAACGTTAACATGAAGCTGAGAGAGCTGCTCCCTACACAGCTGCTCCACACTCTTGGGACTGAAGTCCTTCCTTTTTGGATGTGCTGCATGTGACTGACAGCTGTGATGAGTCTCTGTAAACACTGATTTATCACCCTGTTTCCTTTTCTCAACAGATGGAATGTATTTTTTCTAAAGGAGAGAGTAAAGAGGACAGTGTGTGTTTGAGAGGGGGGAAGCGGTCCTGATGTCAGAGTGAAGCAACGCTCTGATTGGTCCATGTTACTGGGAGGAGGTGGAGAGGCCATCCAGCATGACTGACAGAAAAGGGGGGAGAGATCCATGCTGCAGTCTGAACTGCTCTGAGAACAGCTCACTGTCAAGTCCCCATCACCCCTGTTGTTCCTCTGGTTTAAAAGAATCACAGTTTCGGCTGCCTTGCTGCTCTGTCCTTCTAAAAGTTCTAGACCCCTGAGATCCCCACCCTCCCCGGGACTCTTTTTTAATCAGCTCCATCATGTGGGGATGGAGCAGATCTGGAGGTTCATAGTTATGCAGTAAGTTGAGGCATCTTATTGCTCCAAAATACACAAGACATATATTTTTTTCACCATTTTCTTCTTTTAGTCCTGATGAACGTTCTTGAAATATGTTTCAGTCTTTTCCTTTCCATGACAGGAAATTAATTTGGACCTGTGAAAAAAATGTCTTTAAATGTCTTTTACATTACTGTTAGCAGCTGATGTTATTTCAGTGAAATCTGTAGCATTGTCAGCAAATTTTCTTTAATTATAAAAGAAAAAAGTGGTAAGGGAAGGCGATTTAAATTTTTTATTCAGCTGCATAGAACTAGTTTTATTTATAAACTGCAAGGTTTTTGTAAAATGAATACTTCTTTTTATATATTTTAAATTTACTTGAAAAATACATATCAAAGCCCTTTGGGACTCAAATGTCTTACAACAACAGTTGCTTTGAAAATATCTTCATTTATTTATGGATTTTATTCTGAACACTGAGACATATGTTGTTGAAACTAACAAAAGGGGTCACACCCGCCCCAGAATTTTTTTTGATCCCATCTTCCCTTTGTTTTATCAGGCTGGAACGCAGACATCACCACCTGTACTGATATGATATGATTGATATGATATGCATCATTTTGGAAAAAAAAAGAGTGCGGTTAATGTGATAAAACATGTTTTTTTAGGTCCTCATTATTTGCATCTGTCACTGTATTTTTTAGACCCATGGTGATAACTGATTTTTGTTTGAAATAATGAGCTTACAGGGGGGGAAATATTCAGACCCCCCAGATTTTTTTACCTTTTTGCCCTTTTGCTCAAAAGGGGCTTCTAAATCTGAGCAAAGGGGCTGAATATTATGGCCGTGTGATATTTCAGCTTTTTTTAAAAAACTAAAAAATTTCCCAAAAGTTGTGTTTGTCTGTCAATATGGGGGGGCCCGTGTGCTTTGGGGAAAAAAAAAGGTATATGCTTGATTTTGAGTGACCAATTTAACAAAAGAAAAATATAAAGGGTTTTGAACATTTCCTCCCTTTTTTTTTTATTGTCCTTTTTTCAGATCAGTGACTTCCAGGTGTTGCTTTTAACTCTGAGGAACAAAAAAAGGGGTTTCAAGAAAAGATGAGGAAGGTGAAAAAGGAAAAAAAAGGTGGGTATTCTTTAAATCTCAAATAATAAAATTTTTTAATCATTTAAACCCCCTAGTTTAAAATCCTTTTTTTTTTTTTTAAGAGGCAATAAAGGAAAATAAGTTCAGATGGACTGGTTGTTTCTAAAAAAACTAAAAGTATATATGGGATATTGAATGATTTGGAATCAGCTTTGTAAAAAATAAAAATGAAATTTATAAATTATCAAACTATTTTTAAAAATATTATAAACAAATCAAAGGAGACAGCAACAACAGGAAAAAAACACAACAGGAACACCTGTGCAACACTTAAAATGATGGTACTCATTCACATTTAATGGGATGAAAGTGTTAACCGGGAAAGGGCCCCCAAAGGGACCCCCCAATGAAATGCAGGTTCCTTTTATTGGAAAAAGGCATGGTGGGGAGTGAGGCTGTCTCGGTGGGAAGGAAAATTTGCAGGTGAAGGTAATGGGTGGAATGGTTGTGGAGGCGAGGGAGCAGGTGCCGGGAATGATTATCCTGGCAGTGGAATGGGCAGGGGTCCACAGGAACAGAGGGGGGACAAGATAGTCAAGAATCAGAACAGCTGTGTCAATTACTGGTTGAGAACGTGACGCCCCCGCCAATCCGGGGGAGCCACACACACACACACACACACCACCACCAAACAGACAAACGGGGAAAACAAAAACACAAGGCAGGGGCAAAAGGATACAAAAAAGGAAGGAGGAGGGGAAAACCCGCTAGCCCCGAACAGAAGGTGACAAAAAAAAATTTGGACTATGCTGTGTTAAAAAAAGAGCCTTGTGTCCATATAGCGAAAAAAAGACAAGCTGGAAACTTTTAAGGTGAACTCCAACCAGGAAGCAGGCTGCCCTATAGGGCCTCGAAAACCCCTTGTTTTTTAAATGTGTGTCTCAGTTTATAAATATCAAAAGAAATGATGAGAGAAGCCCTCTATCATCTCTCTTTTTTATTATCTTAAAATAAACACATCAAACCCGGGGCTTTTGTTTTCATCATAAATCATAGTTGGTTAGGCAAAGAGTGAAAAGAGGCCCCGGTGGGGCCACACATCTTTTGCCCCACTGCCCGGTGACTTTATCCCCATGTCTCCTTTATCCTTTTTTCGGATGAACTTACCAGGAACATCCCGCCTCAGGTATTTAGTTTTTAGTCAGGGGTTTAATCTTGCATGGTAAAGCCTTTTTTGTGCCTCTGCATGAGGGTTGGTTGCTGTAAAATTTACACAGGTAATGAACGCCTCCACAATCTGTTGTGTTACAGAAGCTATCATTTTTTTAAAAAGTCAAATCCATTGTTTTCTTTTTAAAAAATTCCACACCACTTTTTTTTTTTCCTTCATGTTTTAGTGCAAAAAACATTCAACCCCAATCAAAGCATAATTTTTTCTTTTTTTGAAATTTAAAATTACCCTTCAGAAAATAACCCCCCGCTGTCAACCTGCTTTTAAAGAAACACATTCAGTTTGCTTTTTTCTTCCAGGGAAAAAACAGATCTTATATTGACAGGTTGCTTCTCCTCCACCTTCAGTAAATTGCTGCTTTTAAAGATACAGTAGTTTCCCCTTTGGGGGACATTTTCTGTAGATGAACCCCATTCATTATTTTTTTTGGCCAGTGTTGGATGTTTTTTTGTTCTTTTTTTTCTACTGTCAAGTTTTTAAAGTGACATTACAGCAATGAATAAAGAAAAAAGCAGATAAATTAAAAGGGAAAGAAAAAAAGGACATTTCCCACAAGTAAAAATGTTTTTTTTTAATGAAGGGAAACATAGGGGCTCAGCAGGTTGAAGGTTACTTTTTGGTGTTGAGTCAGAAAAATGGGTTGCAGGCTCCATCCCAAACTCTTTTTAATGCTTCCAGATGTATGATCTGTCTTCTCCTCTGTGAACAGTGTGGGGAGGAGTCCCCAGGGGCCAGATGAGCACCGGCACCAACAGGGTGAGACTCCTTTTTTTTTTACTATCTGGGCAAAAAAAGTGGATCCCGTTAGATTTGTTTTGAGCTTTTCTGATTTGAAATAATCAGATTTTAAAATTATCTTTTGTTTGATTTGTGCTTTAATACCTAAAGTTTTTTAAAAGAGCAAAAAGTATTAACCCCAGTGATTCCACTGGTTTTCAATTTTAAAATGTTCATTAAGTTGGGAAACCAACACTCCCCGAAATGGGCATAAAACTATAAATAGTTTTTTGATTTTGAAAAAAAACAAAATTTAAAATTTAAACATCAACCCATCAAATTCTACCTAATACAATCACACAGTTATGACCCCCAAGAAAAGAAAAAAGCGTTGGTAGACAATGGACTTGTTTTGCTGGGTAAATTTTTTTCCTTTTTATTTCAAATTTGTTTCTGTTTGATTTAATTCGACAAAAGGTCACTACTGAAGCTGAACTGTGAAGGGGTTTATGGAAAAATTTGATTTTTTCCTTTACTATCATGAAAAAAGGTTTTTTGCATTTTATCAAGGAGTCGTGGAGATATTAGAGAAACGTTACAGATGGGAGCCTCCCCCCTCCGGGACATCCTGTCAGTTTAACGTCCTGTCCAGGGTTCCCTGGCTGCCAGTCATCATATCCCGTTGCGGATTTGGTTTTCCTGTAAAATCCTGATGGGGCCTCTGTCCCCCTGCTGGGAGCAGCAGAAACACCTGTCTTCAGTTTCTCTGGGTTTTCCCGCAGACACCGTCCCACGGTTTGTCCTCCTGGCTGAACTGTTTGCTGGGCCGTTTTGGGTTGGGCCTGGGGGTGCTTTATGCTAAGTGAACAGTAAGTTTGATTTTTGACTGTGTTCAGAGACCAGTGGGGGGGTTGGTGTTTATGAGAGCTGTGGATGGTGGAAGGGGGAGTGGAGGGTGTGCTGGAGTGTTCTGTGTTTGATTTCCTTCCCTTTTTCTGTGTGGGGCTGGGGGGGCTGTGAGCTCATTGTTTGGGGTTTTTAAAACCACTCAGTCTCCTTTGGGGATCGAAGGGGAGTCAGTGTTTGTGTCTGGAGCATCCCCCTGTTAAATATGTGGCGTTTTGGTGTAACAGCACTCTGCTCTGTTTCCCCAGACGTGTTGAATCCACTGATGTTAAACAGCAGTCTGGGGGACTTTAAATCCCCCTAGTTTGACCTGGACCTGTTTCTCTCTGTTCCATCTCAACAGGCTGCATGCAAGGGGGGACCAAGGGGCAGGGAGCTCCGAACCTCGGCAGAAGAGCCAAGACTCCTGCTGTCCTGTTGGACCAGAGCCCCAGCACCCCGCCCTCCACCTCTGCTCCAAGACCATCCCGACAGGGCCCGGGGGGTCAGTGTTAAATGTATAGACAAGGTTGGTTTCACCTGCCTCCCTGTCTTTTTGTTGGTAAAGCATTTATCCTGGCTCAGTGGTCACCCCCCACATTTGTCCCACTTTTGCAGCAGTCTAAAGGGTGTAGCTGATCCCGTCTGACCTTCCCTTTTCCCCCCCTCTTTTCTGTAAAATGATCCCGCCCAAGTCCTCCCACAGCCTTTGGGCCCCCGTTCACAGGATGGCCATGCACTTGTCCCTCTGGCCCCCCCCCCCAGCCTGGTGCTCACCGTCCCCCTCTTTTGATGCACTGGGTTTCTCTTTTTTATTTAAAAATAATGTTTTTTTCCCAAACCCCTTTTTTCAAACTTTATTTTCTTTACACTTTCCTAAAAAAAAAAAATGCATATGTTTATTGCATGTTAGTACATAGATTAGTAGTAAGTTAGACTTTACTCTTTTTTTCTGTTTAGATAAATTTCTAGTCTGTTTATTGTAAGATACATTTTAACTCTTAATTGTAAATAAGAATAAAAAAGTCATGGGAAATATTTACCCCGACCTTTTTCCCAAATCCTTCCTTCAAACTTTGATTTTCTTTTAAAATCAAAAAAAAAAAAAATGAATTAGATTTAGTGGTTGAAAAACTTTCTAAATACTTTTGGGGCTTCCTAAGATGCCCAAAAACCCGTATAATCCCAAAGTTTTAAAAGTATTTTAACCATTAAAGTAAATTAATAATTTGTCGATTGAGACCAAACTGCTTCCATGACAGAGGTAAAAAAGGGAGTTCTATGTCAGAAAGACAACAAACAAAAATTAATCAAAAGTACAATGCTTTTTTTGGGATGATTTTTTTTTCTTTCGACCCAATTTTTTGTTTATCAAAAATTTTTCTTTTTTTCATTTTCCTTTAAAAGAATTTTAAAATTTAATTACATTTATTAAATGATGAATAAATTGAAACGGCATTAGGGTGTTATGTGAGCATGTCACACTGCTCCCGCCACTAAGGGCAGGAGTGCACAGATTTAAAATCTTGATTATGTCAGTTTTGAGTCTCCGTCTGAATTAATTTTGGGGATTTAAAAAATCCCTCTCCTGAGCCTGGAGCCTGAAAACCCGGGGAAAAATTCATTTAGCTTTAATGAATAAACAAAAAGTGGTAACTGTAATGGTAACAGTTGGTCTAAAGACTGTAGTGATATTTATATTTCAGCAGCTTTGCACAGTTCTGTTTTCATCCATCCTGTGCTCACTTTTTCTCTGGTTTCACAGACAGTTGAACTTTCAGCTGTTGGGGTCTTATCTTCACCCCAAAAAGGGGGACTCAACTATTCTGACATTGAACCTGTAGAAGTCAGTCAGATTTCTATCACACACTCAGAGAAAAAATGTAAACTGTTTAATTTCTCCCTTTTCTCTTCTCAGATACCAAAACCCACCAGCCTGATTCAGCATCACATGGATTGGGGATTATATAACCGTTCCTACTGGCTGCTGGTAGGAAAAAGTCAAGATGGAAGAGTAGAGGCGACATGTTAGAAACATGGGATAGCTGAACAAGTGCTCTGCTGCCTGTCCCTCTGATGGTAGATAAGGCTGATGTTCAGATATAGATAGATAGATAATGATAATAATAGACTCATGGTGCAGTGTCATGTACAATAACCTCTTCATTCGTTTTGTTTCCAGGTAAGAAAATCCATTTTTTTTTTTGTTCTTGAACGGGGGAAACCCCTGAAGATGGTTCACAGCTCCCTCTGTCTGTGAAAGCAGTGTTG
This sequence comes from Toxotes chatareus, assembly GCA_016801885.1. Classification (NCBI taxonomy): domain Eukaryota; kingdom Metazoa; phylum Chordata; class Actinopteri; family Toxotidae; genus Toxotes; species Toxotes chatareus. The sequence goes on along the minus strand of JAFBJY010000413.1, from coordinate 7,981 downwards.
GGGCTGGCCTGGGGGCTTGCTCAGCTCAACTCTTCCACAGACAAGGGGGGGTCTTCAAACACAAGGACCTGGCTGAACACACAGAAATGTATGAACTACATCAGGTTCTCTGTGGAAAATGTGACAACAAAAAACTCATCCCGGGCTTCTCCCAAACAGAAACCGATGAACAGCCCATCTGGTCATTCCTCAGGTCCCTGACTTCCCCTTTAGGGCAAATGAAGGGGATGGCAGTGCCCCTAGAAGCGACCTGAAGGGATTTATTTGGGTTTTCTGGCAGTCCCCACATTTCTCTTTTTCTTTTCTCTAAAAGTTTTTTTCCCCAAAACTTTATATTCAAATCTTCTCTGAGAGAAAAATTTACAAAATCAATCAAATACAGGATTCCTTTTCATCTATTTTGTGAAATTATCAATCATAAAAACCTTTCACTTAGGGCCCGTTATTGCCAACTTTTTCCATTTAGGCAGGACTAGTTCCAAAGATGGGCTTTTGCATGCATGAGTGTCAATAATATTAACCAGTAATGTGTGGTGGAAACTTTTTAACTTCCCGTCCTTTTCTACTCTTAAACCCAAATCATCTTCCTTCTTTAAGTAAAATTTGCTCCCCATTCTCAAAAAAAACTTTTAAACACATTTCAATACATTTAGATCTATGTTGTAAGCAAATCATTCATCTAATACCTTTACAAAACATTACTTGCATTTTTTTGGAATTATTTTAAATAATGATTAAAAAAACTAGTTGTATACAAGTTGGAAAACAATTACATTTTTGCAAGCACACTGTCCATCAAAAGGGTGGCATCCCGAAACACTTGTGTTCGTTAGTCTTGGACGCAGTGTACTGTCAACTTGGGAGGGGGAGCCTTCCCTCTTGCTGGGACACTTAGATCTGAAAATCACACACACACAAGTATAAGGCAAAAAAATCTAAGTCAGCACATTAAAAAAATTTTCACAGACCTGGCTGGATATTACCTGTCTCAAGACAAAACATTTCCATTACCTATAACTCTGTTAACAAGTAGTGGGGGCCCTATTCTGTCAGGCTGACGATCAGGGTTATAGATGCTTCAGTAGATGGGGGGTCTGAAATGCAGACAAACATCACAATAGAAGATTAAATACTGCTTTTAATTCTTATCTCCCCTTCTCAAATCACATATTTTGTGTGTCAAAAATAAAAACTCTAAAAAAATTTTCAAAATATGAATTTTTAAATGTCCACCATCACTTTAAAGAAAAAAACAGATCTTTGAAACATCCTCATCCACCTCTGCTCCCTGTTGATCGGACTTTCAGTGTTTAGTCTCTGGGGTAAAAAACCCTTGGGCTATACCATAACAACTCCACGTTACAAATGTTTAAACTTTTTTTCATTTAATCTAAAATCGTGCCGATGAGAAAATCTGGAAGCGTCTTCCAGTTTAATGTCCCTTCTTTCCCCATGTTGTACTTTTTCAACATGTTGGTTTACATAAAGGAAGAAAAAGTCATATTTTGAGTAACATGTTCAATTAAAATCCCAACTAAAACTGTTAAAATACCGTTTCACCGCTGTTCAAAACAGCAAAGGGTACGTTATAAACTCAACTGTTAGCATGCTAGCCAAAACTGACTTTTCAGCTGCGTCGTTTGGGGGGGTTTTTCTTTAAAAAAACCGACATGCGGCATTGTTGGTGGGTTTTTTCAAACATTTAATTTCCTTCAAAATGCGCGTCGTCTTTTTTGAAATTATCAAAAGTTTGTCATTACCGTCATACAGACCATCACACGCCACAGACAGTATTTAACAAACGTTTGGGGCTAACAGCTCCCCAATGGCATAGGTTACTAACTAATGCCGGGGTACTTGCTCAAATAATGGAGTAAACAATGGGGAGTTCATCAAATTCGCAGTCATTAGGGGACTATGTAAGTAGATAAGGGAACAATGACAAAATATCACATTTAAAATACTTTCTGATAAAATCAATCTTACCACCTTGGACGGGTTTCCTTTGTGCTCATGCCGGGTAAAATGCGTCGTGAACCCCGGGGCAGAGTTAAACCAGATCCTGAACCCAGGAAAAACCCAAAAATTTAACTCGGCCTGGGTGTACACCTTTTACAAACTGTAGTCAAGTTAAAAAACCCCAAAAAAAAACCCCTTTTACACTTTTTTTTCCTGCTCAGATTTTAGTACTTTGTGAATTTGCTTTTGTTGGGAAAGAATTGTGACAGTTCAGCTGTGCTGTCCTTTGCTAATTCACCAACCCAGCTGAATGGTCTGAGGCTTATTTTGTAATTCATTTGGATTTTGGAGAAGATTGAATATCATTAGTAGGGGTTTTGTTTTGGTTTAAATTAGGCTTTCACTTTGATGTTCCTCATAACTTTTTAAGACAACAATGTGTGTGTGTGTGTGTTTAAAAAGAGAGAGAGTTTGTCCTTTGATGCCTTTTATGTATCAACATTCTACACCCGATGTCACAGGCTGCAGTATCAAAAACAGCCAGAGACAAGTTCAGAAGTCAAACGGAGCAAAACAGTTGGACTGGACGGACTTGCTCATGATTTAGGAAGAAAAAGACCAGTATTTCTCACAATTATTGACAAGGAAGGGAACTACTGCTTTACAAGGACAAGAGGAAACTAAGGAAATCCAGATCACCTCCCAAAGGTTTTCAGTGAGTCAAAACCTCTTTTAGTTCATTCAGTGTTTAGTTTGGGTTTGTTTTTAAATGTTTTTTTCAAATGATAGTTTTTAAATTGGGGAAAGTAATCATACCCATAAGCCCAGTGGTTTGATTGTGGCTTTTATTTTTGGACAAAAGGAGTTTTCTTTTTATGCTCTGATTGTGAGATATTCTCATAGTTGCCTTTTAAACCAGCCTTCAGCTTTGGGAAAGGTAAGGTGAAAAACACAGATTGCTGTCCCAAAAAACAAACACAATTATGGTGTCTCAAAAAAAACAATAAATAATAAATCAACTCATCACCTTTTATTTAGATGATTTGGGAAAAAACCATGTTTCTCAGTTTTTCTTTTGTTCCCGAATATTTATTTCTTTTTTTTTTGTCGTGTTGGGGTTCCTCAGGCTCTCAGTATCACTGGTTGGATCACACCACAAAGCTGTGATAACTGCATCGTCCCGATACTCCCTTTTTGCCATTTTAAAAAGACCTCAAAAAAACAAATGATTTAATTAAAACTATAAACAGTGGTGGAGAATCTAAACAGTTTAAGTAAAAATACAAAAATCCCAAAAATATAAAATAAAATGGAGATGCATCAAAAATCTTACTTAAAATAAAAATACTAAATACTCCTTTTAAAATTTTCTTTAAAATATTTTTTGAGGTAAAAATAAAAATACTACCAATGGGTTGTCTCATGTCCGGGCCATATTTTATTCTCTTTTAAAAATTTCTTTATTGTCCCTCCGAAATTATTCTCTCATTTTTCCCCACCAAATGAACAAACACACCAAAAAATTTTGCACAGATCAACCCCGACCCTCGGATCTCAGGCCGGTCCCAAAATCCGCCCACTCTTAACGTACTGGGCCCACCCCCAAATTTGATAAAAAATGTAGATATACTGATTTATGCCTCTCCCATGTCACCTGCTTAAATATGGCCAAAAATGGCTTCAATTCGACTGGGGGGGGCCCAAATCACTCCTGACGCTGGTCTGGCTCTGGGTTCATGTCGATGTCAATGTCGTTTTTTCTCCCGGAATCAGGCAGTTCACCAGCTGGGCCCCGCTCAAAAGCACCCCCCATCATCGGGGGAAAAGAGCCACCTTATTGGTTGGCAATGGCAAACAACCCCCAACGCAGTCTATATTTTTTTATGCAAGATTTGAGGAAATTATGTTCCCAAAAATGTAAATAACGGCATAAATTAGAAATGAGTGGAGTAGAAAGTACAGATAACTGCTGCGAAATGTAAGGACTAAAATACAAAGTATGCATTTATTTTTTTTGTAAAAACAGATAAAAAAATCTTAATCAGTGAAATACAAATTATTACATTCCACCACTCTAATGAGGGGCGTAATGAGGAGGACTTTTTTTTTACAGGATGAGACTCTATTAAGAAGTATAAAACCAGGTTTCATGCAGACATTTCACTGAACTGGCAGTTGTAAATCTTTTTTTGATGTAAAAGTCTTTTTTATTGGAAAACCTTAATATTCTGTAAAAATCATCTTTACATTGGGGAAAGTTTTTTGACTGAATTTTACATCAAAAAACGTAATTAGGGTTTAAATAATTGAATATAAGCTATTTACAGTGATGGTACAGGTTCATAGTTAGTAGAGTGCAAGATATTCGAACATAGGTTCGAACGAGGGGTGAAAAGTTCGTATTCGAATTGTAATTTCCCATTCGACTGTAGGCTGTCATCTCCCTCAACCCGTCAGACCATTTGAAGTAGTTTTCATTGTATTCCAGCAGAGGGCGCTACTATATTATTGACCTATCATCGGGCCCCTCTTGACCTGCAGCTTCTCAGCGGTAAAGGTTAGGAACATTAAGCTAACTTGATATTTGCTAAATGGATTGTAACGAGGAAAGCCGCCCTGGGCGGACAATCACGACGCCAACGCACATGAGAAGCGGCGTGTGGAGGTATTTTGGTTTTTACACAATGGATGGTAAAGTCACCGAGGCAGCGGTGCCTCCCATTATCTGAGATACAGGCACTGGTTATACTGTGACACTTTGAGACTCACGGTGACAGGCAAGGAACAAGTTCATAAAAATGTTTCAAAAAAAAATACTGATTATATGCATTTAGTTGCCGTGTGAATGTTTTACAGGCTTTGCAGGGAAGAAAACACATGAACAAAAGCAATTACTGTGTTGTAGTGTATTGAGGTGAGGTTTGAGTGTGTATATGGCGGGGGTCGGTTATGTTCGAACAATGACGGATTTTTTTTTAGATTCGTTCGAACATAATTTCTTTTTAAAGTGACAGCACTAGTACCCTGTCAAAGCTTCTGGGAACAACCCCTGGCCAGCCAGTAGGACAGTTGATGAGGCAGGAGCAGCTTTGCACAGTACCTGATAACTGTTTGGAAGCGAAATGGGCCAAAGGTAAAGTATTCATTTATTTATTTATTTCTAATATAAGCAACATCTAGAAAAGCAATATACTTTTGTACGATGGCCATTGTTTGTATTGTGGTTGATTTATCTCATTGTTTTTGCAGGTTCACCTCAGTGACAATGGGATGCCACCCTGTGCAGTTGATGTGGATTGCAGCTGAACCTTCAACTAGAGACACCACCACCTGCAGCACAGATGCAGCATCAGTGTCTCTAAGCCAAGGATTGTTGATTGTGAAGGAAGGTTCCTGCTCCACCACCACCCCTCCTGAATGGACAGTTGTGCAATGATGCATCTTCTGCTGTTGGTCCTTTAGGGACTCCTTGTAAGACAAGAAGATTGTGGGTGATGGGAACTGTTTTTTCAGGCTGTTAGTAAGCCATTAGCATTGCCCAAAAGGGGGGCAAAGGGAGAATGGCCCAGTGACCGGAAATCCTGCCTGTTCTAAAGGAAAGGGTTTTTTTGGTTAAATTAAGCGCTGACTACAAAACTATGAGTATCTTTTGTTGATACTATGCATTTAAGGCAAGCTTGCAGTTTGAAGGTGAATAACATTCTTAAAAAGATGTTGTTTTTAATGAGGGGTTAATGCATTTTTAGGAGGAAGATGGAGGTTCCAGTGGTACACTGTGATAATTTTTGGAGGATGGTCAGGATGAGCTTCTCCATGATAAAAACAGCACTTTGTTCCAGGATACTTGTCTTTCCTGTGGACATTGGTGGGGAATTTTTTGATCACTTTTTTGATGATGTGTTGAATTAGCACCAGGAGGGGAAAACCTGTTAGGGGCGGATTTTTGGTATTTTAAAGCAAGGGGGTGAACAGGACGGGGATGACTTAGAGTGGGTTGTTTATATTTTTTCTTACATCTCTAAGGCAGAGAGAAAGGGGTTTTTGTTGGGAAAATTTGGGGTTTGTGCCCAGAAAGAGGCACAAAAACTAATGTAAACGCCTTGGCGTGTGTATTTACAAAACAGGATGTCAGTGCTCAGGGGGGGGTTTTTGGTTAGTAACATGCACCTGAAGGAGACTCTAGGAAGGTTTGTTTCCAGGGAAAAAAGTAGTTAAGATAGTTTGCCTTTGGTTGTTGAGGCAGAAGGTGCTGTTAGACAGATGAGATGTGGATGACAGGTTTTGTTGATAGATCTAGAACAGGAAGTGAAGCACTTTTGATGATATGTTGTCTTTTTCCCCTAATATTGTTTCCCGTCTAAGAGTGAAAATGTGTCATGAATAGTTTTTTTTGCTTTTCACTCACAAAGACTCCTGAAAAGTTTTCCAGAGTATTCTGCAGTTTTTTTACACACAGTTGATAACCGTTAATCCATTTCAACTGTGAATTCAGGAAATTAAAGGCACACCAGGGCAGGTTTTGGGGTGGATCCACATTCTGTTTTGTCTGTTTTGATCTGAATAGGGCATGTTTGAGAGGGGGACAGGGTTTAGAAAACATTCAGAGTCGCGTTCTGATGATGATGTAGAAGATTTGTGGTGGGCTCTGTCCACAGCAGGTTGAAAAAATTTTGGAGCATGATGAGTTAAAAAAAGAACACAGTCTGTTTTGCCCTTTTTGGTCTCTTAATGAGGCACAGTTGTTTGTTTCTACCAAATTAAACAGTGGTGTTTAAAAAGGTTAATGGAAAAAACCTGCACGCTGCATGTTTTATTACTGGGGGTTTCAGGTACTGGTAAAAATCATTTGATAAGGATGATTCAGTATGAGCCCAATGTGTGTGTTGACTGCTTCGTAAAGGATTCCTGCTTTAATTTGAAAGCAAATTCCACCACCTTTAGTATAGGGGGGAATGTTAGCTGCCGTTTGCCCCTTTTTAGAAGAAGTTCAATTTCTTCTAGAATTAAACAAAGTGGTGACTTATCACCCTTTGGAAATGTTAGTGTGGTTTGATTTTCTAACTGCCTCCTGTTAAAGGAAGCCACTGTATGTAGATGATGTTAGAAATACATTTGGACAAATGTATTTAAGGTGGTAGAATTAAAATAATGACAAAAGATTGTGTTTTGACAGCTGTTAAATCGGTTAGAACGTGTTCAAAGGGGAAAAGTGATGCTGGACAGTGCGTTTCAGTTAAAGTAAATGAGCATAATAATCAACAGTTGTTGAAATCCTGTCCAGAATAATTTGTTGTAGAGGCGAGACTATGTTAATGACAAACTGAAGCTATTAGAAGGGCATCATGCCAAAGCTTCAATACTTTTGTCATAGGGAAATTTTTTTTAAAAAAGGGTTTCACGTGTCATGTTGTGTAAGAATGTAGATGTTTTAGGCGGTCTTGTTAATGGTGTTTTTGGTTAGTGACTCACATTGTTTTCTTAGAAAAAAAGGGTTCCTCCGGACTTTGTGAAGTTTGATGATGTTAATTTATTTTTTTTAATTTAGGAAAGATTTCTGCAGCAGACAAGTACATGGCTTTAAGCCATGTTAGGAGTCTGTCAGAGTTAATTATTGAGAACTTGGAACAGAAGAAGATTTATTGTAAGAGCATTTTGGCTGTCATTAACATGTGCCAGTTTCTTACAGAGGATGTTCAAGGGGCACATCAAGTCCCATATTTTTTGAGTGTTTTTGTATGAATGTGCAAGTTTAACTCGCATGTTGCAGATGTGGTGATGTGTACACAGCATTTGCAGCCTAACTTTGTATTACTGTAACGAAACTGGCTTAACTTTCACAGTGTGTAGAATCTTTATGTACAACATAGTGTTAGTGATTGTTTATGTCCACTATCATGTCCTCTGCCATTGTTTAAAGAGAATTTAAGGAAGTTGTTCCACCAGGGAGGGCTGGCGTCTCTCTCTCTCTCTCTCTCTCTCTGTAGATTTTGGTTGGTAAGGTTTGGTTTTTTTTTTTTTTTTT
>JAFBJY010000412.1:0-35645 GCA_016801885.1 Toxotes chatareus | reverse complement strand
GGGTTGGGGTTAGGTTTGAGGTGTGAACCTATCCTCTAAGAGGACAGGAGATGCACGGTCCTTCGACCCCAGCCGGGCCGCCACCCTTGAGTGGACCCCTGAAAAAAAATTGGCCATAGTTAGCCTTCTCATTGTTTTTTGGCATATTTGCCCTTGTTTTTTTCAAAAATTAGCCACAGTTAGCTTTAGTTAGTTCTTTGTTTAGTTTAGTTTCACTGCCACAGGTATTCTTCTTTAGTTAGTTTTTCTATTTAGCTTATTTGCTCTTTGTTAGCTTCTTCCTTATTTGGTTTTCTATCTTGGCGTACTTGCCCTTTAGTTTCTTCCTTTCTTGTGCTTTAGGTGCGCTGTGGGCAACGTTTCGACCTATTTTGGTCTTCCTCAGGCCCAGGCACCTTTTTGCTTCTGTTCGCTTCTGCTTCTTCTGTGGCAATGACATGTTCAGGCTTGTTCGCCTTTTTATATCCCTAAGCTCCACTCCTAAATTTAGTTTCGAAAATGTTCGTCTTTTTCTTTTTCCAATTGTAATTTGTAATTTCCTTCCCTTCCTATTACCTTAACCCTTTTCTAATACCTAAGCCTTACTTGGTTTTCTTATTTCCATACTTGGACTTATTTATTTCTTTATGCCGACTTGGCTTTTCTTCTTTTCCTTATTTGGACTTGTATTTCTTCGTTTCAGCCTACTTGGCTTCTTCTATTCTTCTTTATTTCAGCCTACTTGGCTTCTTTTCTTCTTCTTCTTTTTCTTCATTTCAGCCTACTTGGCTTCTTGGCTTTTTCTTCATTTTACTTGGCTTTTTTTTCTTTATTTATTTATCTTCATGCTGCCCCTAGGGTTAGGGTTAGGGTTAGGGTTAGGATGAGGGGATAGGGTAGGATGTCCCAATTAGGGTTGTAGTGGTTAGGGTTAGGAGGGAGAATTTGGGTTGGGTTCAGGAGTCCAGGGCAACGACCTAGGCCAAGGGAGGCACTGGCGGGTTAGGTTTGAGGTGTGAACCTATCCTCTAAGAGGACAGGAGATGCACGGTCCTTCGACCCCCCGGGCCGCCACCCTTGAGTGGACCCCTGGACCCCTGAAAAAATTGGCCATATAGTTAGCCTTCTCATTGTTTTTGGCATATTTGCCCTTGTTTTTTCCAAAAATTAGCCACAGTTAGCTTTAGTTAGTTCTTTGTTTAGTTTAGTTTCACTGCCACAGGTATTCTTCTTTAGTTAGTTTTTCTATTTAGCTTATTTGCTCTTTGTTAGCTTCTTCCTTATTTGGTTTTCTATCTTCGGCGTACTTGCCCTTTAGTTTCTTCCTTTCTTGTGCTTTAGGTGCGCTGTGGGCAACGTTTCGACCTATTTTGGTCTTCCTCAGGCCCAGGCACCTTTTGCTTCTGTTCGCTTCTGCTTCTTCTGTGGCAATGACATGTTCAGGCTTGTTAGCCTTTTTATATCCCTAAGCTCCACTCCTAAATTTAGTTTCGAAAATGTTCGTCTTTTTCTTTTTCCAATTGTAATTTGTAATTTCCTTCCCTTCCTATTACCTTAACCCTTTTCTAATACCTAAGCCTTACTTGGTTTTCTTATTTCCATACTTGGACTTATTTATTTCTTTATGCCGACTTGGCTTTTCTTCTTTTCCTTATTTGGACTTGTATTTCTTCGTTTCAGCCTACTTGGCTTCTTCTATTCTTCTTTATTTCAGCCTTGGCTTCTTTTCTTCTTTTCTTCTTCTTTTCTTCATTTCAGCCTACTTGGCTTCTTCTTTCTTTATTTATTTATCTTCATGCTGCCCCTAGGGTTAGGGTTAGGGTTAGGGTTAGGATGAGGGATAGGGTAGGATGTCCCAATTAGGGTTGTAGTGGTTAGGGTTAGGAGGAGAATTTGGGTTGGGTTCAGGAGTCCAGGGCAACGACCTAGGCCAAGGGAGGCACTGGCGGGTTAGGTTTGAGGTGTGAACCTATCCTCTAAGAGGACAGGAGATGCACGGTCCTTCGACCCCAGCCGGGCCGCCACCCTTGAGTGGACCCCTGAAAAAAAATTGGCCATAGTTAGCCTTCTCATTGTTTTTGGCATATTTGCCCTTGTTTTTTAAAAAAATTAGCCACAGTTAGCTTTAGTTAGTTCTTTGTTTAGTTTAGTTTCACTGCCACAGGTATTCTTCTTTAGTTAGTTTTTCTATTTAGCTTATTTGCTCTTTGTTAGCTTCTTCCTTATTTGGTTTTCTATCTTGGCGTACTTGCCCTTTAGTTTCTTCCTTTCTTGTGCTTTAGGTGCGCTGTGGGCAACGTTTCGACCTATTTTGGTCTTCCTCAGGCCCAGGCACCTTTTGCTTCTGTTCGCTTCTGCTTCTTCTGTGGCAATGACATGTTCAGGCTTGTTAGCCTTTTTATATCCCTAAGCTCCACTCCTAAATTTAGTTTGAAAATGTTCGTTTTTCTTTTTCCAATTGTAATTTGTAATTTCCTTCCCTTCCTATTACCTTAACCCTTTTCTAATACCTAAGCCTTACTTGGTTTTCTTATTTCCATACTTGGACTTATTTATTTCTTTATGCCGACTTGGCTTTTCTTCTTTTCCTTATTTGGACTTGTATTTCTTCGTTTCAGCCTACTTGGCTTCTTCTATTCTTCTTTATTTCAGCCTACTTGCTTCTTTTCTTCTTCTTTTTTCTTCTTTTCAGCCTCTTCTTTTTTCTTCTTCTTTTTCTTCATTTCAGCCTACTTGGCTTCTTCTTTATTTATTTATTTATCTTCATGCTGCCCCTAGGGTTAGGGTTAGGGTTAGGGTTAGGATGAGGGGATAGGGTAGGATGTCCCAATTAGGGTTGTAGTGGTTAGGGTTAGGAGGGAGAATTTGGGTTGGGTTCAGGAGTCCAGGGCAACGACCTAGGCCAAGGGAGGCACTGGCGGGTTAGGTTTGAGGTGTGAACCTATCCTCTAAGAGGACAGGAGATGCACGGTCCTTCGACCCCAGCCCGGGCCGCCACCCTTGAGTGGACCCCTGAAAAAAAAAAATTGGCCATAGTTAGCCTTCTCATTGTTTTTGGCATATTTGCCCTTGTTTTTTCCAAAAATTAGCCACAGTTAGCTTTAGTTAGTTCTTTGTTTAGTTTAGTTTCACTGCCACAGGTATTCTTCTTTAGTTAGTTTTTCTATTTAGCTTATTTGCTCTTTGTTAGCTTCTTCCTTATTTGGTTTTCTATCTTCGGCGTACTTGCCCTTTAGTTTCTTCCTTTCTTGTGCTTTAGGTGCGCTGTGGGCAACGTTTCGACCTATTTTGGTCTTCCTCAGGCCCAGGCACCTTTTTTTGCTTCTGTTCGCTTCTGCTTCTTCTGTGGCAATGACATGTTCAGGCTTGTTAGCTTTTTTATATCCCTAAGCTCCACTCCTAAATTTAGTTTGAAAATGTTGTTCGTCTTTTTCTTTTTCCAATTGTAATTTGTAATTTCCTTCCCTTCCTATTACCTTAACCCTTTTCTAATACCTAAGCCTTACTTGGTTTTCTTATTTCCATACTTGGACTTATTTATTTCTTTATGCCGACTTGGCTTTTCTTCTTTTCCTTATTTGGACTTGTATTTCTTCGTTTCAGCCTACTTGGCTTCTTCTATTCTTCTTTATTTCAGCCTACTTGGCTTCTTCTTTTCTTCTTTTTTCTTCTTTTCTACTTGGCTTCTTTTCTTCTTCTTTTCTTCATTTCAGCCTACTTGGCTTCTTCTTTCTTTATTTATTTATCTTCATGCTGCCCCTAGGGTTAGGGTTAGGGTTAGGGTTAGGATGAGGGATAGGGTAGGATGTCCCAATTAGGGTTGTAGTGGTTAGGGTTAGGGAGGAGAATTTGGGTTGGGTTCAGGAGTCCAGGGCAACGACCTAGGCCAAGGGAGGCACTGGCGGGTTAGGTTTGAGGTGTGAACCTATCCTCTAAGAGGACAGGAGATGCACGGTCCTTCGACCCCAGCCGGGCCGCCACCCTTGAGTGGACCCCTGAAAAAAAAATTGGCCATAGTTAGCCTTCTCATTGTTTTTTGGCATATTTGCCCTTGTTTTTTCAAAAATTAGCCACAGTTAGCTTTAGTTAGTTCTTTGTTTAGTTTAGTTTCACTGCCACAGGTATTCTTCTTTAGTTAGTTTTTCTATTTAGCTTATTTGCTCTTTGTTAGCTTCTTCCTTATTTGGTTTTCTATCTTGGCGTACTTGCCCTTTAGTTTCTTCCTTTCTTGTGCTTTAGGTGCGCTGTGGGCAACGTTTCGACCTATTTTGGTCTTCCTCAGGCCCAGGCACCTTTTGCTTCTGTTCGCTTCTGCTTCTTCTGTGGCAATGACATGTTCAGGCTTGTTAGCTTTTTTATATCCCTAAGCTCCACTCCTAAATTTAGTTTTGAAAATGTTCGTTTTTTCTTTTTCCAATTGTAATTTGTAATTTCCTTCCCTTCCTATTACCTTAACCCTTTTCTAATACCTAAGCCTTACTTGGTTTTCTTATTTCCATACTTGGACTTATTTATTTCTTTATGCCGACTTGGCTTTTCTTCTTTTCCTTATTTGGACTTGTATTTCTTTCGTTTCAGCCTACTTGGCTTCTTCTATTCTTCTTTATTTTCTTTTCAGCCTACTTGGCTTCTTTTCTTCTTCTTTTTCTTCATTTCAGCCTACTTGGGCTTTTCTTTATTTATTTATTTATCTTCATGCTGCCCCTAGGGTTAGGGTTAGGGTTAGGGTTAGGATGAGGGGATAGGGTAGGATGTCCCAATTAGGGGTTGTAGTGGTTAGGGGTTGGGAGGAGAATTTGGGTTGGGTTCAGGAGTCCAGGGCAACGACCTAGGCCAAGGGAGGCACTGGCGGGTTAGGTTTGAGGTGTGAACCTATCCTCTAAGAGGACAGGAGATGCACGGTCCTTCGACCCCAGCCGGGCCGCCACCCTTGAGTGGACCCCTGAAAAAAATTGGCCATAGTTAGCCTTCTCATTTTTTTGGCATATTTGCCCTTGTTTTTTCAAAAATTAGCCACAGTTAGCTTTAGTTAGTTCTTTGTTTAGTTTAGTTTCACTGCCACAGGTATTCTTCTTTAGTTAGTTTTTCTATTTAGCTTATTTGCTCTTTGTTAGCTTCTTCCTTATTTGGTTTTCTATCTTGGCGTGCTTACTTGCCCTTTAGTTTCTTCCTTTCTTGTGCTTTAGGTGCGCTGTGGGCAACGTTTCGACCTATTTTGGTCTTCCTCAGGCCCAGGCACCTTTTTGCTTCTGTTCGCTTCTGCTTCTTCTGTGGCAATGACATGTTCAGGCTTGTTCGCCTTTTTATATCCCTAAGCTCCACTCCTAAATTTAGTTTTGAAAATGTTCGTCTTTTTTCTTTTTCCAATTGTAATTTGTAATTTCCTTCCTTCCTATTACCTTAACCCTTTTCTAATACCTAAGCCTTACTTGGTTTTCTTATTTCCATACTTGGACTTATTTATTTCTTTATGCCGACTTGGCTTTTCTTCTTTTTTTTCCTTATTTGGACTTGTATTTCTTCGTTTCAGCCTACTTGGCTTCTTCTATTCTTCTTTATTTCAGCCTACTTGGCTTCTTTTCTTCTTCTTTTTCTTCATTTTTTTCAGCCTACTTGGCTTCTTCTTTTTTTATTTATTTATCTTCATGCTGCCCCTAGGGTTAGGGTTAGGGTTAGGGTTAGGATGAGGGATAGGGTAGGATGTCCCAATTAGGGTTGTAGTGGTTAGGGTTAGGAGGGAGAATTTGGGTTGGGTTCAGGAGTCCAGGGCAACGACCTAGGCCAAGGGAGGCACTGGCGGGTTAGGTTTGAGGTGTGAACCTATCCTCTAAGAGGACAGGAGATGCACGGTCCCTCGACCCCAGCCGGGCCGCCACCCTTGAGTGGACCCCTGAAAAAAAAAAAATTGGCCATAGTTAGCCTTCTCATTATTTTTGGCATATTTGCCCTTGTTTTTTCCAAAAATTAGCCACAGTTAGCTTTAGTTAGTTCTTTGTTTAGTTTAGTTTCACTGCCACAGGTATTCTTCTTTAGTTAGTTTTTCTATTTAGCTTATTTGCTCTTTGTTAGCTTCTTCCTTATTTGGTTTTCTATCTTTGCGTACTTGCCCTTTTTAGTTTCTTCCTTTCTTGTGCTTTAGGTGCGCTGTGGGCAACGTTTCGACCTATTTTGGTCTTCCTCAGGCCCAGGCACCTTTTGCTTCTGTTCGCTTCTGCTTCTTCTGTGGCAATGACATGTTCAGGCTTGTTAGCCTTTTTATATCCCTAAGCTCCACTCCTAAATTTAGTTTGAAAATGTTCGTCTTTTTTCTTTTTCCAATTGTAATTTGTAATTTCCTTCCTTCCTATTACCTTAACCCTTTTCTAATACCTAAGCCTTACTTGGTTTTCTTATTTCCATACTTGGACTTATTTATTTCTTTATGCCGACTTGGCTTTTCTTCTTTTCCTTATTTGGACTTGTATTTCTTCGTTTCAGCCTACTTGGCTTCTTCTATTCTTCTTTATTTCAGCCTACTTGGCTTCTTTTCTTCTGGCTTCTTTTTCTTCATTTCAGCCTACTTGGCTTCTTCTTTTCTTCTTTATTTATTTATTTATCTTCACTGCCCCTAGGGTTAGGGTTAGGGTTAGGGTTAGGATGAGGGGATAGGGTAGGATGTCCCAATTAGGGTTGTAGTGGTTGGGGTTAGGAGGAGAATTTGGGTTGGGTTCAGGAGTCCAGGGGCGACCTAGGCCAAGGGAGGCACTGGCGGGTTAGGTTTGAGGTGTGAACCTATCCTCTAAGAGGACAGGAGATGCACGGTCCTTCGACCCCAGCCCGGGCCGCCACCCTTGAGTGGACCCCTGAAAAAAAAAAATTGGCCATAGTTAGCCTTCTCATTGTTTTTGGCATATTTGCCCTTGTTTTTTCAAAAATTAGCCACAGTTAGCTTTAGTTAGTTCTTTGTTTAGTTTAGTTTCACTGCCACAGGTATTCTTCTTTAGTTAGTTTTTCTATTTAGCTTATTTGCTCTTTGTTAGCTTCTTCCTTATTTGGTTTTCTATCTTGGCGTACTTGCCCTTTAGTTTCTTCCTTTCTTGTGCTTTTAGGTGCGCTGTGGGCAACGTTTCGACCTATTTTGGTCTTCCTCAGGCCCAGGCACCTTTTGCTTCTGTTCGCTTCTGCTTCTTCTGTGGCAATGACATGTTCAGGCTTGTTGCCTTTTTTATATCCCTAAGCTCCACTCCTAAATTTAGTTTGAAAATGTTCGTCTTTTTCTTTTTCCAATTGTAATTTGTAATTTCCTTCCCTTCCTATTACCTTAACCCTTTTCTAATACCTAAGCCTTACTTGGTTTTCTTATTTCCATACTTGGACTTATTTATTTCTTTATGCCGACTTGGCTTTTTTCTTCTTTTCCTTATTTGGACTTGTATTTCTTCGTTTCAGCCTACTTGGCTTCTTCTATTCTTCTTTATTTCAGCCTACTTGGCTTCTTCTTTTTCTTCTTCTTTTTTTTCTCATTTCTTCTTTTTTTCTTCATTTCAGCCTACTTGGCTTCTTCTTTCTTTATTTATTTATCTTCATGCTGCCCCTAGGGTTGGGGTTAGGGTTAGGTTGGTTAGGATGAGGGATAGGGTAGGATGTCCCAATTAGGGTTGTAGTGGTTAGGGTTAGGAGGAGAATTTGGGTTGGGTTCAGGAGTCCAGGGCAACGACCTAGGCCAAGGGAGGCACTGGCGGGTTAGGTTTGAGGTGTGAACCTATCCTCTAAGAGGACAGGAGATGCACGGTCCTTCGACCCCAGCCGGGCCGCCACCCTTGAGTGGACCCCTGAAAAAAATTGGCCATAGTTAGCCTTCTCATTGTTTTTGGCATATTTGCCCTTGTTTTTTCAAAAATTAGCCACAGTTAGCTTTAGTTAGTTCTTTGTTTAGTTTAGTTTCACTGCCACAGGTATTCTTCTTTAGTTAGTTTTTCTATTTAGCTTATTTGCTCTTTGTTAGCTTCTTCCTTATTTGGTTTTCTATCTTGGCGTACTTGCCCTTTAGTTTCTTCCTTTCTTGTGCTTTTAGGTGCGCTGTGGGCAACGTTTCGACCTATTTTGGTCTTCCTCAGGCCCAGGCACCTTTTGCTTCTGTTCGCTTCTGCTTCTTCTGTGGCAATGACATGTTCAGGCTTGTTCGCCTTTTTATATCCCTAAGCTCCACTCCTAAATTTAGTTTGAAAATGTTCGTTTTTTCTTTTTCCAATTGTAATTTGTAATTTCCTTCCCTTCCTATTACCTTAACCCTTTTCTAATACCTAAGCCTTACTTGGTTTTCTTATTTCCATACTTGGACTTATTTATTTCTTTATGCCGACTTGGCTTTTCTTCTTTTCCTTATTTGGACTTGTATTTCTTCGTTTCAGCCTACTTGGCTTCTTCTATTCTTCTTTATTTCAGCCTACTTGGCTTTCTTTTCTTCTTTTTTCTTCATTTCAGCCTACTTGGCTTCTTCTTTCTTTATTTATTTATCTTCATGCTGCCCCTAGGGTTAGGGTTAGGGTTAGGGTTAGGGATGGGGATAGGGTAGGATGTCCCAATTAGGGTTGTAGTGGTTAGGGTTAGGAGGGAGAATTTGGGTTGGGTTCAGGAGTCCAGGGCAACGACCTAGGCCAAGGGAGGCACTGGCGGGTTAGGTTTGAGGTGTGAACCTATCCTCTAAGAGGACAGGAGATGCACGGTCCTTCGACCCCAGCCGGGCCGCCACCCTTGAGTGGACCCCTGAAAAAAATTGGCCATAGTTAGCCTTCTCATTGTTTTTGGCATATTTGCCCTTGTTTTTTCAAAAATTAGCCACAGTTAGCTTTAGTTAGTTCTTTGTTTAGTTTAGTTTCACTGCCACAGGTATTCTTCTTTAGTTAGTTTTTCTATTTAGCTTATTTGCTCTTTGTTAGCTTCTTCCTTATTTGGTTTTCTATCTTCGGCGTACTTGCCCTTTAGTTTCTTCCTTTCTTGTGCTTTAGGTGCGCTGTGGGCAACGTTTCGACCTATTTTGGTCTTCCTCAGGCCCAGGCACCTTTTGCTTCTGTTCGCTTCTGCTTCTTCTGTGGCAATGACATGTCAGGCTTGTTCGCCTTTTTATATCCCTAAGCTCCACTCCTAAATTTAGTTTCGAAAATGTTCGTCTTTTTCTTTTTCCAATTGTAATTTGTAATTTCCTTCCCTTCCTATTACCTTAACCCTTTTCTAATACCTAAGCCTTACTTGGTTTTCTTATTTCCATACTTGGACTTATTTATTTCTTTATGCCGACTTGGCTTTTCTTCTTTTCCTTATTTGGACTTGTATTTCTTCGTTTCAGCCTACTTGGCTTCTTCTATTCTTCTTTATTTCAGCCTACTTGGCTTCTTTTCTTCTTCTTTTTCTTCATTTCAGCCTACTTGGCTTCTTCTTTATTTATTTATTTATCTTCATGCTGCCCCTAGGGTTAGGGTTAGGGTTAGGGTTAGGGATGAGGGATAGGGTAGGATGTCCCAATTAGGGTTGTAGTGGTTAGGGTTAGGAGGGAGAATTTGGGTTGGGTTCAGGAGTCCAGGGCAACGACCTAGGCCAAGGGAGGCACTGGCGGGTTAGGTTTGAGGTGTGAACCTATCCTCTAAGAGGACAGGAGATGCACGGTCCTTCGACCCCAGCCCGGGCCGCCACCCTTGAGTGGACCCCTGAAAAAAAATTGGCCATAGTTAGCCTTCTCATTGTTTTTGGCATATTTGCCCTTGTTTTTTCCAAAAATTAGCCACAGTTAGCTTTAGTTAGTTCTTTGTTTAGTTTAGTTTCACTGCCACAGGTATTCTTCTTTAGTTAGTTTTTCTATTTAGCTTATTTGCTCTTTGTTAGCTTCTTCCTTATTTGGTTTTCTATCTTCGGCGTACTTGCCCTTTAGTTTCTTCCTTTCTTGTGCTTTAGGTGCGCTGTGGGCAACGTTTCGACCTATTTTGGTCTTCCTCAGGCCCAGGCACCTTTTGCTTCTGTTCGCTTCTGCTTCTTCTGTGGCAATGACATGTTCAGGCTTGTTCGCCTTTTTATATCCCTAAGCTCCACTCCTAAATTTAGTTTCGAAAATGTTCGTCTTTTTCTTTTTCCAATTGTAATTTGTAATTTCCTTCCCTTCCTATTACCTTAACCCTTTTCTAATACCTAAGCCTTACTTGGTTTTCTTATTTCCATACTTGGACTTATTTATTTCTTTATGCCGACTTGGCTTTTTTCTTTTCCTTATTTGGACTTGTATTTCTTCGTTTCAGCCTACTTGGCTTCTTATTCTTCTTTTATTTCAGCCTACTTGGCTTCTTTTCTTCTTCTTTTTCTTCATTTCAGCCTACTTGGCTTCTTCTTTCTTTATTTATTTATCTTCATGCTGCCCCTAGGGTTAGGGTTAGGGTTAGGGTTAGGATGAGGGGATAGGGTAGGATGTCCCAATTAGGGTTGTAGTGGTTAGGGTTAGGAGGGAGAATTTGGGTTGGGTTCAGGAGTCCAGGGCAACGACCTAGGCCAAGGGAGGCACTGGCGGGTTAGGTTTGAGGTGTGAACCTATCCTCTAAGAGGACAGGAGATGCACGGTCCTTCGACCCCAGCCCGGGCCGCCACCCTTGAGTGGACCCCTGAAAAAAAATTGGCCATAGTTAGCCTTCTCATTGTTTTTGGCATATTTGCCCTTGTTTTTTCCAAAAATTAGCCACAGTTAGCTTTAGTTAGTTCTTTGTTTAGTTTAGTTTCACTGCCACAGGTATTCTTCTTTAGTTAGTTTTTCTATTTAGCTTATTTGCTCTTTGTTAGCTTCTTCCTTATTTGGTTTTCTATCTTGGCGTACTTGCCTTTAGTTTCTTCCTTTCTTGTGCTTTAGGTGCGCTGTGGGCAACGTTTCGACCTATTTTGGTCTTCCTCAGGCCCAGGCACCTTTTGCTTCTGTTCGCTTCTGCTTCTTCTGTGGCAATGACATGTTCAGGCTTGTTAGCCTTTTTATATCCCTAAGCTCCACTCCTAAATTTAGTTTGAAAATGTTCGTCTTTTTTCTTTTTCCAATTGTAATTTGTTTGGTGAATTTTATCCATTTATTTCATTGGAATTCACTTTTCCTTTTTCCCTTATTAGAAGGCTTTTTTTATTTATCCTTTGTTATTTTGTTGTTATTTTTTTAATTGGGTTGGTTGGGTGGGTTTGTTAAATTGTTTCCTTGACCAAACCGGTTCCTTTTAAGTTGGTTTTCCTTGGTTTTTTTCTGTTTTCTTTTTGATATTGGCCCCTTTTTTTGCTCTGGTTTTCTTTTTCCTTAAACCCTTCTTTTTTTAACTTTTCTTTTTATTTAGCTTAATTTCTCTTTGGTAAATTTCTTTTTGTTTGTTTTTTCTATTTGTTAGTTTCTTTGGTTTTCAATTTGTTTTGTTTTTCTTTTTTTTATTAGGCTTAACTGTAGGCAACATTGCCTTTTTGGTATTCATCCAGGCCCTTTTTTATTCCTTCTTTTGGGAAAATTCTCTTTCTTTGACCTTTTATTAGCCCTCCCTTTCTAAATTTTTACTGTTTCCTCTTTTCTTGGGTTTTTTCCCTTTTTTTTCATACTTGACTTTTTTTAGTTTTTTTTTTTGCCTGGACGGTTTTTTAGGATTTGGTTTTTCTTTGTTGGCTTGATTTTTTGGGGCCCTTTGTTTTTCCACAGCCCTTTGGCGCCTGGTTATTTTCTTTTTATTTCTTTTTCTTGGGAGGTTTCTTCCCCAGATGGCATTTCATCTTTTTTTTTATCCTTTGCCCCAAATTTGTTTCGATGCCCCTAAAAAGGAAGGGATTCCTTTTTATCTTGTTTGGGACAAGTTTCTTGGTTTACAAACATTGTTTTGGGTTGTTTAAAATTTTTTTTGCCTATTTCCCTCTTTTTCCTTGTCGTTTCCCTGCAGCCTACGGTTTTTCCAGTTTGCTTCCTTTTTTTTCTTCTTGCATTTTTTTTTTGGATCCTGGTTCATTTTGTTGGCTTTGTTGTTTCTTTTTTGAGGATTTCTTCATACAACTTTCCTTCCAAAGGTTCTTGGTTTTTTCCTTTGGCTTATTTCTTGGATTGGTCCTTTTCTTTTGGGCATTGTTTCTTCCTTCATTTTTTATTTCCTTACTTTTTGTTCCTATTTTTTTTTTTCTTTATCTTTTTCTTTGTTTTTTTCTTCCCTAGTTTTTTGGATTTTTTGGCTGGCTTTGTTAGCTTCTTTTATTTTTGTTTTTGGCGTATTTTTTTTCTCTTTCCCTTTTTGGGGGAGGAATTGGTGATTTTTTTCCCAAGTCAGTTTGACTTCCTTGGCCCAAACCATAACCCGGGACGTTTATTCCATATCTTTTTTCTAAAAGGAAGCTTTTTTTCATTTTAATTTTTCTTTACTTTTCCCTTTTCTAATTACTTTGTTTATTTCCTTTTCGCTTATTTTTTTTTCTTTTGCTTTTTTATTCCTTCTTTTTGTTTTTTCTTCTTGCCTGCTTGCTTTTCCCTTTTTGTTTCGTCTGTTGGGACCTTTGGTTTTTCTCTTTCCCTGCCTTTTTTTTTTTGTTTGGGCTTCCCCGGCGCATTTGACATTAGTTTTGGAGGAAGCCCCTGGTTTTGGTTTTTATCTAACAAATGAATTTGAATTGGGCTCTTTCACCTAAAAATGCCTTTTTTTTTATTCCATCTTTTTAAAAAATTTTTGCTTGGGTTTTTTCTTTTATTTGCTCTGCAACTCTTTTATTTGGTTGTTTTTCTCTTTATTTGCTCTTTTGCCTTCTTTTTTTCCTTGCTGTTTTCCCTTTTTTTTTCTTTTCTCTGTTTGTTTTGGGATTGTTGGGGGGTTCTTATTGGGTTTTATGGTTGGGTTGGGGTTGGTTTTCTTCGCGGTTTTTGGCCGGGGCCGGTTAGTTTGTGTGCTATTTTGGTTGGGTGGCCTTTAAAAGGCAGCGCGCCCTTTTATCCTAAGCCTCCAAAATTTGGCCATGTTGCCTTTTTTTTAAAGCCTTTTTTTATTCAATTGTTATTTTCTTTTGTTCTTATATTTTTCTTATTTTTTTTCTTTCTTATTGGTTTTTTTTATTGGCTTTTTTCTTTTTCTTGCCTTTGGTTTTTACCTTTTTTAGGTCGCTTCTACTTTTCTTTTTTCTCTTGCTTCTTTTTTACTTGCTTTTCTTACTTTCCCTTATTTATTGTTTTTTTTTGTTTTTTTTTTTTAATTTTTTTCTTTTAAAATTGGCTTTTCAATACTTTTTTTTTTCCATACTTTTTAATTTTTGTTTTGGCCCTTATTTGGGAATTTTTTAAACCATTGGCTTATTTTCCCTTTTCTATTTCTCTTTTCTTTTTATTTCTTGGTTTTTTTGGGGTTTAGTTTTTTGAGGGGAAATTTTCCTTAGGTTGGTTTTTTAAGGAAAATTTTATTGTTGTCCAGGGGTTATGGACTGGCCAATTGGCTGGTTAGCCTTTTCTTTTGAAAAACCTTTTTAAGGCCGGAGCATTTTTATCATTCTGAATTCTTCAAAAAAATTTTTTTCCTTTTTATTTTTAGTATTCCTTTTTAGTTTAAAGGGCTTCCTTTGATTTTCTTTTTTGCTTTTTTCCTTCCTATTTTTTCTAGTCTGGTTTTCTTTCATTTCTTCTTTTCTTATGCTTTCATTTTTTTTTACTTTCGACCTTATTTTTTTTTTAACTCTTCTTCTTTCTATTTTTCTTTATCAGCCCCTTGGGTTTTTCTCTTTTACTTCCATGCCCTTTTAAACTTATTTATGCTTTTTTTTCCCATTGTTTATTTATTTGGTTTGTTTTTTTTCAATTAACCTTTTATTTTTTTCCTATTGGACCTTTTTTCTTTTATCAGCCTGCCTTTCTTTTTATTTACTTGGGTTAGTTTATTTTTTCCCATTTGATGGTGGATTGTTCTTTTTCCGGGGCCCTTGGGACCTTTTTATTTCCTTTTCCTTTTTTTGGTTATTTGGTTTGTTTTTCCCATTGTTTAGTCTTTTGGGTTAGAAGGGTTTTTAGAAGGGTACATTGGCCTTGTAGGGTTTTTGGGTTTAATCCCTTTTTGAATTCCTCTTTTTCCCCTTTTGGGAGGCCTGAGGATTTTTTGTAGTTCCTTTTTTAATGACCCTTAATACCATCCTTTTTGGCTGATTTATTATTTCTTCCCTGTTTTTCTGTTTTTTAGAATTTTTGTTATATTTTTTTTGGTTTACTGCTTGGTATCCTTTAATTGTTTTCTTTCTTTGCCTTTTTGTTTTAGCTTTATTGGCTTCCCTCTAATTGGACCTTTTTCTTTGTTTCCTTTTTCTTTTTCCTTTTATTTACCTTTGTTCCCCCTCTTTCTTTTTGTATTTTTTTTCTTTTTCTTACTTTTTTTTTTGGATTAGGCTTTCTTCAATGCTTGAGTTTCTTTTCTTTGCTTAAGCTTTTTTAATCTTCTTTTTTTTTGCCCATCTTCTTTTTACTTGCGCTTGGTTTTTTTTTAGTTTGGCCTTCCTTCCTTTTGTATTGGCTAAAAATTTTCTTATTTCCTTATTGATTAGGTTTCAAATGGCGTGCCGAGTTGGGTTGTGGTTAGTTGGGAGGGATTGGTTGTTTTCTTAGTTGAGTTGTTGAATGTGGGTTTTAGGCGCCTGGCCCTTTTTTAGGTGGGACTTCAAAACCCTTGGCCCTTTACCCGCCCAGGTACTTTAGTTCCTTTATTCCAATTCCTTTTTTTATTAGCCTTTTTTTAATTTTTTGTTTTTTCTTGGTTTTCTTGTTTTTCCATTTTTTTTTTTTTTTAGTTTACTTAGCATTTTTTCTTTATTGGTTCTCCCTTTTTTTTTTTTTTCTTGGCCTTTATTCTCTTTTCCTTGCTTAAGCTTTTCCTTCTAGCCCCTCCTTTTTTTTTCTTCTGTTCTTCTTTTTTTTTTCCTTCCTTTCCCTTTTGTTCCAGGTTTTTTTTGTTTTTTTTCTCTTTATTTTATTCCTTTTATCCCCTTTTTGGATTTTACTGGTTTTTGTTCTTATTGGCTTCTTTTTCCTTAGGCGATTTCTTCTTTCCTTTTTACTTTTTGCCTATTGGCTTCATTCTTTTTTCATTTTTTTGGTTTTTTTTTTAAATTCCCTTGGGTTGGGGTTGTTAGGTTGGAGAGGTTGGGGTTTTAGGGTTGCTAGGGGGTGGGTTGGATTTGGGTTGATTTGGGGGGGAGTTTCCGGTTGGGCCGGGGATTTGGGCCAAAAACCCCGGCAAAGGGGGCTTACCTTTCCCGGCTTTTTGGCCCAGTTAAATTCCCCCTTTTTTAGCTCCTTTATTTATTTTTATTTTTTTTAATTTAATTTTTTTTTTAATTTCTTTTCTTTCTTATTTGTTTTACTTTGGTTTTCTTTTCTTCTTTTATTTGTTTTTTTTGGCCTTTCCTTTGTTTTCCTTCTTGGTTTTTTTTTTGTTCCTTTCTTTTTTTCAATTTATTTTTTTTTTCCTTTTTTCTTATCACCCAATTCTCTTCTTTTTTTTTAAACTCCCCTTTTTGGAATTAAGTTTTAATCTTTTTTTAATTTATTTTTTATTCTTAATTTTAAGGGTTCCCTTTTTTTATTAACCCCTTTTTCCTTTAACCCACTTTTTTTATTTTTTTTGGACCTTATTTTTTCTTTATTGGATTGTTCTTCTTTGGGTTTATTTTCCCTTTATTGCCTATTGCCCTTTATTGGCTTTCTTTTTTTTTCCTTATTTAATTTTTTTTTAGGTTGGGGCCGGGGTTTTTGGTGGGTGGGCCCCTGGGGTGTAATTCCTTGGGTGGGATTGGTTGGGTTGGTGGGCCCCGAAACCTACTGGCTGAGGTGGGGGTTGGTTGATTCCCTTAGGGCAAATGGTTTCTTCATTTTCCCCCTTATGGTAGTTTTTAAAAAAACTCCATTTCCTTCTATTTTTTAAATTATTTACTTTTTTTTTTTATTAGTTTTCCTTTAGTTTTTTTTTTTGTTTTTTAGTTTCTTTTTTTTTATCTTGGCTTTTTCTTTTTGTCTTCTCTTCTTTTCTTCTTTCTTTGCTTTTTGTCATGGGCCTTGGGCCCTTTTTTACCTACCCCTTTTTTTCTTCAACTTTTTTCCTTTCCAATTACTTTAATTTTTTTTTATTTCCTTTAATCCAATCCTTAAAATTGTTTTAAATTGGGTTTTTCTTTTCAGTTTTGTAATTTTTTTTCTTTCCTTTTTTTAAATTCTTGTTCATTTCCCTGGACTTGTTTTTCTTTGTTCCCTCTCTTTCTTATTTGGCTTGTTTCTTTTCACGCCTTCTTTTCTTCTTCTTTTATTTACCTTCTTCTTTTTTTTTTGCCTGGTTCCATTAATTCTTTAGTTAGGGGGTTGGGGTTTGGGTTGAGGTGGGTGGGGGCCTGGGGTTTAGGTTTGTTTGGGGGGATTTTTTGGGCGGGTGGGGATAGCGAACCCGACAGGTGGCCTGGGGAAAAATTGGCAATTGCCCTTTCCCTTGGACCTCCTTTCCGCCCCTGGGCCCAAAAACATTGCAAATTACCTTTATTATTGCATTTTCTATTTTTTTTGAAATTTTCTTTTTTTTTCTTTTTATTTTTTATTTTTTTTTTTATTAGCCTTCTTTTTTTTTTTTCTTCTTATTGTTTCTTTTGCAGTTTCTTTTTTTTTGATTCTTTGGCTGCCCTTTTCTCTTTTTTTCTTTTTTCCAGGACTTTCTTGCCTTTTTCTTCTACCCAGATTTAAATTTTTTTTCTTTCTTTTTTGTATTATGAATGTTACTTTATCTTAAATTATCTTTTTTATTCCTTTTTAATTTTTAGTATTTTCTTTTTTTTTGGACTTTTTCTTCCCCCTTTGGTTCTTTTTCACTATTTATTTGGACTTCTTTTCTTCTTTTCCTTTTCTTGGCTTTCTTTTTATATTGCTTTTCCCTTCTTTTTTTGCTGTTGGCTTTTTTTCTTTTATTTTTTTTTTTTGTTTTAGGTTAGGGTGGAAGGTGGTTAGTTTGGGTTGGTGGGTTTTGGGTTGGGGCCTTTGGGTTGGTAGTGGATTAGGGGAATTGGGTTGGGTTTCACCACCCGGGCAACCCGGTACCTTTAGCTAACCCTTTCCCCGAATTTTGCTTTTCCCTTTTCTATTCCTTTTTCAAATACTTGTTAATTGTTCTTTTTTTTTATTTCCCCCATATTCTTCTTTGTTAGTTTTTTTGTTATTTGGTTTGTTTTTTCTTTTTGGTTTTTCTTGGAGGTACTTGCCTAGTTTTTTTTTTTGCTTCCTTGAGCTTAACTTCCTTTTGGCCCAGACCCCCTTGTTCTTTTGTTTCCTGGGCACTTTATTTATTGTTGCCTTTTTCCTTCTCCTCCCAAATTTTTTAAAATGTTAGTTTTCTTTTAATTTTGTTTCTTTCCTCCCACTCTATTGTTTCTTAATTTATTTTCTTTGCTTGGTTTCTTTTTCTTCTTCTTTTCTTCCTTTTTTTTTTTTCCTTATTTTTCTTTTTCCTTAGCCTACTTTCTTCTTTTTCTTCTTTTCTTGGGGTTGTTATTCTTTTGCCTGTAGGTCTTTATTTGTTATTTTTTGCCTCTTTTAGTTAGGGTAAGGCGGGTCCTTGTTTGTTTTATGTCTTAGGCAGGGTTAGGAGTATGGTGGGTAATAGCCCAAAGGGAATTGGAAATTTGGTTTGGGGATTTTCCCTTTAAGGCACATTTCATTTACTTCCGTAGTTCTTTTATTGGGTTTTGTTTCTTTTTTGGCCATGTTTTTCCTTTTTTATTCTGAAAATTGGCTTTAGCTTCTTTTTTTAGCCATTTGCCCTTGTTTTTTAGAGTTGGGTTGTTAGTTTGTTTAATCCCCTATTTTTTTTATGTATTTCTTTTTTGTTTTCCTTCTTCTTTCTACTTGTTTTACGGGGGACTTGTTTTTGTTTTTCTTTCCTTGGGCGGGTTTTCGTCCTTTGTTTCCCGCTTGTTTTCTATTCCCTTTTTTCTTTTTACAACTTGCATTCCTTTATTTACTTATTGGCTTGCGTTTTTTTAATTAGTATTTAAATTAGTTTTCCTTTTTATTTTAAAAATTTTTTTCTTTTTTATTGGAAATTTTTCTTTTAACCCTTCTTTCTTCCTACTTTATTTGTTCCTTTGGCTTCTTTCTTATTTTTTTCTTTCCCAATTCTTCCCCTTTGTCTTCAAAACTTCCCTGTTACTTTCTTTTTTGCCCAATGACTTGTTTAATTTAGTTATAGTTTTTAATTTGGTTTGTGAGGGATTTTTTAGTATTTCCAGTATTTTCCTTTTGCCTTAATTGTTTTGTTTATAACTTCCTTGGCTTTTTTCCTTGGGCCTTTTTCCCTATTTGGGCCGGTTCCTGTGCCTCTTCTCTTTTTGCTGCCTATTTAAATGCCTTTTTTTTTTTTTTCTTTTTTCCCTTTTTTCTTTATTTTAGCTTATTTCTTTTATTTATTTTTTTTTGGTTTTTTTTTGTTCTTTTGTTTTCTTTTTCTTGGTTATTTGGTTTTTCATGGCCTTTCCCACCTTTGGCCTTTTTTTGTGTTATTCTTAAACATTCATTTACTTTTTCCTTGCAGCTTCTTTTTTTTTTGCTTCTTTAATAATTGCTTGTCCTTTTCTATCTTTTTTTGTTGTCTTTTTTTTTATTTGCTAAGTTTTTTGTATTAGTTTTCTAATATTGATTTTTTTTTCATTTTTAAAATTTTTTTTCTTTTGATTCTTCCTCTTTCCTTATTTTTTCTTTTCTTTAGCCCGCCTTTTGCCTTTTTCTTCTTACCAGCCGTGGATTTGGCTTTTTTGGGGATAGTTTTCTTTATTTTTCCCTTTTAAATTTGGGTTAAGGAAGTTGGTTTCCCAAATTGTTTTAGTATTTTTCTTAGAAGGTTTTTTTTGCCTTCGGTCCACCCCCTTTTTTTTTCTTAAAAAACTTGCCTTTTTTTTTCCTATTTTTTCTTGTCCTTGGCCCTTTTGCTTTTTAAGCCCTCTTTTTTTTTCTAGTTACTTCTTATTTTTTCTTTATTTTTTTTACCTTTTTGCTTTTGGTTTTTTATTTAGTTTGAAGTTTTGGTTTTTCTTTTTTTTGTTTGTGGCTTTTCCTATTTGGTTTCCTTTACTTCCTTTGGCATTTTCCCTTTCTTTGGGTTATTCCTTAGGCCTTTTGCTTTTTTGGTTTTCCCAGGAGCCCTTTTTTTTCCTTTAATTTTGCAATTGCCTTTTTACTTACTTTCCCTATTCCCTTATTTTTTAATTCTTCTTTATTTTTCGTTGGTTTTCCTTTATTTTTTTTAGGTTGTTTTTTCATTTCCTATTGGTTTTTATTTTTTTATTTTTTTTTTTGGCTTCTTTTCTTCTTTAGGCCGGGGCCATTGTTTTATTTCGTGGCCTTTTTGTTTTTGGTCTTCCCTGTCTTTTCCTTTCCCCTTTAAAAATTGGTATTAGCTTCTTATTTTGATTTGGCCTTTTTAATTGAAGTTTTTTAGTTTTTCCCCTTTTTAGGTTTTTTACAAGGTCTTCTTGGTTCTCAGACGATTTTTTTGGCCCTTCTTTTTTTTTGGTCCTTGTTTTTTTCCTTGTTGCTTTGGCCTTTCCCCTTTACCCTGGGTTTCTTCTTTTTTTTTTCTTTGCCTTTAACTTCTTCTTTGTTTAAATTTCCCTTTTTTATTTGTTTCCTGCCCTATTTTTGGGAATTTAACTTTTTGTTTTTGAAAATTTTGTTTTTCGTTCCTTCCCTCCCTTTTTCAAGGTTTTTCGGGTTTTTTTATAACCCTTTCCCAAAAGGGGGTGGGTTTCCCTTTCTTTTTTAACCAGCCTCCTTTATGCTTTTCCTAATCCTAATTTTTTTTTGATTTACTTTTCTTTTTTTTTTCATTTTTGCTTTTTTTTTTTTTTTTTCCCATTTTCTATTATTTTTTTTCTTTTTTCTCTTTGTTTTTCTTTCTTTTTATTGGTTTTTTTTCCCTTTTTATTTTTCCTTTCCCTGTGCTGTTTTGGGGTGGCTGGGGCTTTTTTTTTTTTTTACCTTGCTTTTTTGGGGGTTTATCTTGTGCAAGGGCGATTGGGTTTGGGAATGCTGGCCGATTGGGTTTTAGTCTTTATTGATTGGTTTTTGGCTTCCCGCCAAGGTTTCCTAAAGGAATTCTTTTTGGTATTGCTTGTTCAAAAAACTTTTGCCCTTTTTGGTAGTCTTGATTTTTTTTTTATTTTTTGGCTTTTTGTCTTGTTTCCTTTGGTTCTTTTCGTCTTCTTTGTTTTTCCCCCTTTGGTCTTCTTTTAAATTTTATTTTTTTTTGCGCTTTGTTCTTTTTTGTTCTAATGCTGAATTCCCTTTTTGTTAGTTCTTTATCCTTAATAATTTGTTTTTTCCGCAACACCTTTTAATACCTGTTCTTTTTTCTTCCTTTTTCAATATTAAATTTTTTCCCAACATTTTTCTTTTCCATGGTTTTTTATTTCTTTTCCTTCTTCTTTTTTTTTTGCCTTCTTTCTTCTTTCTTCTTTTTCCCCTTTCTTCTTTTTTCTTTTTTTTTTTTTCCCCCTTTTTTTGGGTTTTTTTATTTTTTATGTGCCCCCTGGGTTAGGGTTGGGTTGGGGGGAATGGGTGGGAGGTCCCCGGGGGAGGGTTTGGGGGGGGGAAAGGGGGGTTGGGTTTAGGGAAGCCCCCAAGGGGGGATGGGGGGTTGGGGGAACCCCCAGGGACGAAAAAAGCCTTACCCCCCCCCTTTTTGGCCCAAAAAATTTTTTAGCCTTATTATTTTGGTATTCTTGTTTTAAAACCCCTTACTTTATTTTTTTTTAGTTTAGTTTTCCCAAATATTTTTTTGTTAGTTTTCTTTCTTATTTGTTTTTTGCTTTTCCCTTTGTTTTTTCTTCTTGGTTTTTGCCCTTTGGGGTTCCCCTTTCGTTTTTTGGCGGGGGAACTTTTGCCCCTTTTTTTTCTTCCTCGGCAAACCCTTTTTCTTTTTTTCCC
The DNA here is from genome assembly GCA_016801885.1 of Toxotes chatareus. NCBI lineage: Eukaryota > Metazoa > Chordata > Actinopteri > Toxotidae > Toxotes > Toxotes chatareus. The sequence goes on along the minus strand of JAFBJY010000412.1, from coordinate 14,728 downwards.
TTTTTTCCAAAAAGTTTTAAATTAAGCTTTTTTTTTTTAAAAAATTTTTTTTTTTTCCAAAAATTTAATTTTCTTTTCAAATTTTTTTTCTTTTTTACTTACTTTTTTTTTTTCCTTTTTTTTTCTTTTTTTATTGGCTTTTTTTTCTTTTTCATTGCCTTTCCTTTTCCTTTTTCTTTTTTTTCCCTTTTTTTTCCCTACTTGGCTTTTTTTTTCTTTTTTATTTATTTCTTTTTCTTTTTTTATTTTTTTTTGTTTTTATTTAGGGTTGGGGTTTTAAAGGGTTGGGGGGGGGAAGGGGTTTGGGGTTGGGGGGGGGAATTGGGTGGGTAGGGCACGGCCGAGGAGGGGATGGAAAGGGTTTGAGGTTGGGAATTTCCCCAGGGACAAAGGGAGGCCTCAGTGACCCGCCCCCGATGGACCTAAAAAATTGGCCAAATTTGCCTTCATTATTTTAAAATTCCTTTTTTTTTTTTTAAATTTGCACGTTACAGTTTTCTTTGTTTGTTTGTTTCCTGCCCAAAGGGTTTCTTTGTTAGTTTTTTTTTTTTTTGCTTTTTTACTTCTTCCTTTTGGTTTTCTTCTTGGTCTTTTGTTTCTTCCTTTCTTGTCTTTGGTGTGCTGGGCAAGTTCACCCCCTTTTCCTTTGTAACCCTTTTTTCCTTACGCTTTTCTGTGTATTCAGTTTTCCTTTTTATTTTTGCTATCCAAATTTTTTAAAAATTTTTTTTTTTTCCAATTTATTTTAATTTCTTCCTTCCTATTACCTTACCTTTTCTATCCTAACCTTACTTTTTCTTATTTCCATACTTGGCTTTTTTTTCTTAGGGGCTTTTCTTCTTTCCTATTTGGACTTTTTCTTCTTTCAGCCTACTTGGCTTCTTTATTCTTCTTTTTCACCTTTGGCCCTTTTTTTTCTTCTTTTCTTCTTTCACTTTGCTTTTTCTTTCTTTATTTATTTTCTTATGGCCGGTTGGGTTAGGGTTAAAGGGGGTTGGGTGGGGATAGTGGGATTCCCTTGGGTTGTATGGGGTTTGGGGTTGAGGGAAGGGTTGGGTTGGGTCAGGGCCGACCGGCCAGGAGGGAGGCGGGTATTTGGAGGTGAACCTTCCTCTAAGAGGACAGGAGAAGGGCCTTGACCCCAGCCGGGCCGCCACCCTGAGTGGACCCTGAAAAAATTGGCATAGTTGCCTTCTCATTTTTTTGGCATATTTGCCCTTTTTTTCAAAATTAGCCACAGTTAGCTTTAGTTAGTTCTTTGTTTAGTTTAGTTTCTACTCAAGTATTCTTCTTTAGTTAGTTTTTCTTTTGCTTATTTGCTTTTTTGTTAGCTTCTTCCTTATTTGGTTTTCTTCTTCGTCTTCCTTTAGTTTCTTCCTTTCTTGTGTCTTAGTGCGCTCGTGGGCAACGTTTAGCCTATTCGGTCTTCCTCAGGCCCAGGCACCTTTTGCTTCTTTAGCTTTCTTCTGCAATGCATGTTCAGGCTTGTTAAGCTTTTATTTCAGCTCCTAAATTTGTTTGAAAATTTGTCTTTTCTTTTCCATTAATTTGCCTAATTTCCTTCCCTTCTATCAGCTTACCTTTTCTATTCCTAAGCTTACTTGGTTTCTTTTTCCATCTTGGACTTTTTTTTTTCTTTTTGCGACTTGGCTTTTCTTCTTTCCTTTGGCTTTTTTCTTCGTTTCCCTGCTTGGCTTCTTCTATTCTTTTTATTTCAGCCTACTTGGTTCTTCTTCTTCTTTTCTTCATTTCAGCCCTTGGCTTCTTCTCTTCTTTTTTTTTTATGTGTAGGGTTAGGGTTGAGGTTAGAGGGTAGGATGAGGAATTAGGGTGGATGTTTAGGGTTGTGTGGTTGGGTTGGAGGGAGAATTGGGTTGGGTTCAGGGTCAGGCACGACGGGGGAGACTCGAGTTAGGTTGGTGTGAACCTATCCTCTAAGAGGACAGGAGTCACCAGTCCTTGACCCAGCGGGCCACCCCTTTAGTGGACCCTGAAAAAATTGGCCATAGTTAGCCTTCTTCATTATTTTGGCATTTGCTTGTTTTTCAAATTAGCCACAGTTAGCTTTAGTTAGTTCTTTGTTTAGTTTAGTTTCACCCACAGGTATTCTTCTTTAGTTAGTTTTTTTTAGCTTTGCTCTTTGTGCTTCTTCCTTATTTGGTTTTCTATTTGCTTGACTGCCTTTGTTCTTCCTTTCTTGTGGCCTTTAGGGCCGTTATGCCTTTGTCTTCCTCGGCCCGACCTTTTCTTCTTTCTTAGCTTCTTTCTTGGTCTTTTAAACATTGTTAAGCTTTTTTATCCTAGCTCCTCCTAAATTTAGTTTGAAAATGTTAAGTCTTTTTCTTTTTCAATTGTAATTTAATTTTCCTTCCTTCCTATACCTTAACCCTTTTCTATTGCCTTACTTGGTTTTCTTATTTCCATACTTGGACTTATTTTTTCTTTTGCCCTTGTTTTCTTCTTTCCTTATTGGACTTGTTTTTCTTTCAGCCTACTTGGCTTCTTTTTCTTCTTTCTTCTTTGCCTACTTTTCTTCTTTTTTCTTGTTTCAGCTCTTGGCTTCTTCTTTTTTATTTATTTCATGTGCCTAGGGTTGGGGTTGGGTTGAGTTGGGATGAGGGTAGGGTGGAGGGAATTGGGTTGTAGTGGTTAGGGTTGGGAGATGGGGGAGGTCGGGCAGGGGCTTTTATGGGAGCACTGGCAGGTAGGTTTGAGGTGACCTGATCCCTCAGACGGGCACGCAATTTGGACCTGACCCCAAAAGGGGCCCCTGAGTGGACCCCTGAAAAAATTTTTGGCCTAGTTACCTTCTCATTATTTTGGCATATTTTGTAGTTTTTAAATTAGTACAGTTACTAGTTAGTTCTTTGTTTGAGTTTGTTTTTCTACAGTATTCTTCTTTAGTTAGTTTTTCCTTGTTATTGTTTCTTTTTGCTTCTTCCTTTGTTTTCTATCTTGGTACTTTGCCGTTTAGTTTCTTCCTTTTTGTCTTTAGGTGGCTTGGCAAGCTTTGGTCTTCTCAGGCCCGCACCTTTGCTTCTTTCTCTCTTCTTGCAATTCAGGCTTGTTACGCCTTTTATATCCTAGTCACTCTAAATTTGTTTTGAAAAATGTTATCTTTTCTTTTTCCAATTACATTTTAATTCCTTCCTTCCTTTCTTCCCTTTTCAAATACTAGACTTTTGTTTCTTTTCCATACTTGGACTTTTTTTTTCTTATGGACTTGCTTTTTTCTTCTTATTTGGACTTGTATTTTTTCTTTCAGCCTGCTTTCTTCTTCTTTTTATTTCAGCCTACTTGGCTTCTTTCTTTCTTCTTTTTTTCATCATTGGCTCTTCTTTTTTTTATTTATCTTCATGCTAGGTTGGGGTTAGGGGGGTTTGGGTTGAGGATGAGGGGATAGGGAAGTCCAATTAGGGTTGGTGGTTGGGGTTAGGAGGGAGGGTTGGGTTGGGTTCAGGTCAGGGCAACGCTGGCCAAGGAGGCACTAGGCGGGTTAGTTAGGTGTGAACCTTTCCCCTAGAGGACAGGAGATGCACTTCGACCCCAGCCGACGCCCCCTTAGTGGACCCTGAAAAAATTGGCCATAGTTAGCCTTCTCATTATTTTGCATATTTGCCTTGTTTTTAAATGCCACATTTTTAGTTAGTTCTTTGTTTAGTTTAGTTTCACTGCCACATTCTTCTTTTTAGTTTTTTTTTGTATTGCTCTGTTAGCTTCTTCCTTTTTGGTTTTCTATCTTGGCGTCTTGCCCTTTAGTTTCTTCCTTTCTTGTGCTTTAGTGTGCTGTGGCATTTGCCTATTTGGTCTTCCTCAGGCCGAACCTTTTGCTTCTTTCCTTCTGCTTCTTCTGTGCAGACATGTTCAGGCTTTTCTTTTATATCCTAAGCTCACTAATTTAGTTTTGAAAATGTTAGTCTTTTCTTTTCAATTGTAATTTGTAATTTCCTTCCTTCCTATTACTTAACCCTTTACTTTTACTAGCCTTGGTTTCTTATTTCCATCTTGGCTTATTTATTTCTTTATGCCGACTTGGCTTTTTCTTTTTTCCTTATTTGGACTTGTATTTCTTCGTTTCAGCCTTTGCTTCTTTTCTTCTTTATTTCAGCCTCTTCTTCTTTTCTTCTTTTCTTCATTTCACCTACTTGGCTTCTTTCTTTTTATTTATCTTCATCTGCCCCTAGGGTTAGGGTTAGGGTTAGGAGTTGGGATGAGGGGTAGGGAGGATTCCCAATTGGGTTGTGTGGTTGGGTTAGGGGGTTGGGTTCAGTTCAGGTCCAGGGCAACGACCTGGAGGAGCACTGGCGGGTTGGTTGGTGGAACCTTCTCTAAGAGGACAGAGATCATCTTGAGCCCCTAGCCGCCCCCTTAGTGGACCCTGAAAAAATTGCCATAGTTACCTTCTATTATTTTTGCATATTTGCTTGTTTTTCAAAATTAGCCACGATTAGCTAGTTAGTTCTTTGTTTGGTTTGTTTACTCCACGGTATTCTTCTTTAGTTGTTTTTTTGCTTATTTGCTCTTTGTTGCTTCTTCCTTATTTGGTTTCTTCTCTTGGATACTTGCCCTTTTTTCTTCCTTTCTTGTGCTTTAGGTGCGCTTGGGGAATTTCTATTTTGGTCTTCCTCAGGCCCAGGCACCTTTTGCTTCTTTATTCATTCTTTGTAGCACATTTCAGGCTTTAAGCTTTTATCCTAAGCTCTCTAAATTTGTTTAATTTATTTTTTTTTCCATTAATTGTCAATTTCCTTCCTTATTACCTTAACCTTTTCTAATACCTAAGCTTACTTGGTTTTCTTTTCATTGCTTTATTCTTTTTTCTTTTCTTCGTTTCTGCTTTCTTTTGACTTATTTCTTGTTTCAGCCCTGCTTTTTTCTTTTTCAGCCTTTGCTTCTTTTCTTCTTCTTTTCTTCATTTACTGCTTCTTCTTCTGTGGTTATTTCGGCCTAGGTTAGGGTAGGAGGATTAGGATGAGGGATAGGGTGGGATGTCCAGGTGGGGGTGTGTGTTGGGTTGGGAGGGAGGTGGTTGGGTTCAGGAGTCCAGGGCAGCGACCTAGGCCAAGGGAGCACTCAGTTGGAGAGTGAACCTTCCTCAGAGAGTGCCTCTCCTTGACCCCAACCAGCCTTCACCTTAGTGGACCCTAAAAAAATTGGCCATAGTTAGCCTTTTTTATTGTATCCTTTTTTTCAATTTTAGCAGTTAGTTTAGTTGGTTCTTTGTTGTTGAGTTTTCTGCCAGGTATTCTTTCTTTGTTTTTTCTTTTGCTTATTTCTTGTTGCTTCTTCCTTATTTGGTTTCTATCTTATTGTGCGCCCCTGTTTATTTCATTGTGCTTTGGTCCTGTGCAACTTGACCTATTTTGTCTTCCTCAGGCCAAGACCTTTGCTTCTTTCCCTTTTGCTTCTTGTGCATGACATGTTCAGGCTTGTTAGCCTTTTATTCCTAAGCTCCTCCTAAATTTAGTTTGAAAATGTTGTCTTTCTTTTCCAATTTGTTGAATTTCCTTCCTTCCATACCTTCCTTTTCTATACCTAAGCCTTACTTGGTTTTTTTTTTCCATACTTGGACTTTTATTTCTTTATGCGACTTGGCTTTTCTTTTCTATTTGGACTGTTTCTTGTTTCACTGCTGGCTTCTTCTATTCTTCTTTTTTCAGCCTACTTGGCTTCTTTTTTTTCTTCTTTTTTTTCATTTCCCCATTGGCTTCTTCTTTTTGTTGTTATCTTATGCTGCCCTAGGGTTGGGTTGGAGTTGTTAGGATGAGGGGATGAGGAGGATGTCCCAATTGGGTTTGTGGGTTAGGGTTAGGAGGAGAATTTGGGTTGGGTTCAGGGTCAGGGCAACGACCTGGGCCAGGGAGGCACTTCGGCAGTTGGGTTGAGTTGAACCTTCCTTAAGAAGGACAGGAGATGCAGTCCTTGACCCACCAACGCCACCTTGGGGACCCCCGAAAAAAATGCCATAGTTAGCCTTCTTTATTTTTGGTATGTTGCCTTGTTTTTTTCAAAATTAGCCCGTTAGCTTTAGTTGTTCTTTGTTAGTTTAGTTTCACTGCCAAGTTTCTTTTTAGTTTTTTTTTTTAGCTATTTGCTCTTTTTAGCTTCTTCCTTATTTGGTTTTCACTTGGTACTTCCCTTTGTTCTTCCTTTCTTGTGCTTAGGATGCCTGTGGGCAGTTCGACCCCTTTTTTGGGTTTCCTCCAGGCCCAAGCACCTTTTTCTTTCTTCTGCTTCTTCTGTCAGAACATGTTCAGGGTTGTTACCTTTTTTTTTCCTGCTCCCTCCCCAATTTTGTTTGAAAATGCGTCTTTTCTTTTTCAATTGTAATTTTTTTCCTTCCTATTACCTTAACCCTTTTTTAATATAAAACTTGGTTTCTTATTTCCATACTTGGACTTATTTATTTCTTTATGCCCCTTGGCTTTTCTTCTTTTTCTATTTGGACTTGTTTTCTTCGTTTCAGCCTCTTGGGTTTTTTATTCTTCTTTTTCAGCCTACTTGGTTCTTTTCTTCTTCTTTTTCTTCTTTTAGCCTTTGGGTTCTTCTTTTTTTTATTTATTTTTTCTAGGGGGGGGTTAGGGTTAGGGTTGGATGAGGGATGGGTGGAACCCAATTGGGGAGTGGTTAGGGGTTGGAGGGAGAATTTGGGTTGGGTTCAGGGTCAGGGGGACCAGGAAAGGGGGAAACGGGGGTTGGTTTTGGTTGAACCTATCTCTAAAAAGGGGCAGGAGATGGGGCCCGACACCGACGCCCCCCCGGTGGGCCCCTGAAAAAAAAATTTGGCCCTAGTTAGCCTTCTCATTTTTTTGGCATATTTCCTTTTTTTTCAAAATTAACAGTTAGCTTTAGTTAGTTCTTTTTTATTTATTTCCCCGGGACTTCTTTTGGATTTTCTTTTTCTTTTTTTTTTTGCTTCTTCCTTTTTGGTTTTCTTCTTGGGTTCTTGCCCCTTTGGGTTTTTTCCTTTTTTGTGCTTTGGTGCTGTGGGCAACGTTTTACCTATTTTTGGGCTTCCTCAGGCCCAGGCCCTTTTTTCCCGTTTTTCCCCCTTTTTTAGCTGTTCGGGCTTGTTGCCTTTTTTTATCCCCAGCTCCCTCCCAAATTGTTTTAAAATGGTTTTTTTTCTTTTTCAATTTAATTTTTAATTCCCTTTCCTTCTATTTAACCCCTTTTTTAATACTAATTCTTGGTTTCTTATTTCCTACTTGGACTTTTTTTTTCTTTATGCCAAGCTTTTTTTTTCTATTTGGACATTTTCTTTCAGCCTACGCTTCTTCATTTTTCTTTATTTCAGCCTTTGCTTCTTTTTTTTTCTTTTTTTATTTCAGCCCTTGGCTTCTTCTTTTTATTTTTTTCTTTGCCCCTAGGGTTGGGGTTGGGGTTAGGGTTAGGATGAGGGGGGTAGGGTGGATTCCCAAAGGGTTGTAGTGGTTAGGGTTGGAGGAGAATTTGGGTTGGGTTCAGGGTCCCGGGGGGCGACCTGGGCCAAAGGGGCTGGGGGGTTGGTTTGGGTGAACCTTCTCTAAGAGGGCAGAGTGCAGTCCTTGACCCCAGCCGGGCCGCCCCCTAGTGGACCCCCGAAAAAATTATAGTTAGCCTTCTATTTTTTGGATTTGCTTTTTTTTCAAAAATTATAATTACTAGTTGTTCTTTTTTTTTGTTTACTACAGGGATTCTTCTTTGTTAGTTTTTTTTTACTTTTTGCTCTTTGTTAGCTTCTTCCTTTGGTTTTTTCTTGATACTTTCCTTTGTTTCTTCCTTTCTTGTGCTTTATTGGGTGTGGGGAACTTTACCTATTTTGGGGCTTCCCCAGGCCCCGGCACCTTTCTTCCTTTCCCTGCTTCTTCTGTAATGACATTTAGCGTTGCCATATCCCCAAACTCCACTCTAAATTGTTTTGAAAAAAAATTTTTTTCTTTTCAATTATTTGTAATTTCCCTTCCCTTTCCCATTACCTTCCCCTTTTCTAATACCTAAGCCTTCTTGGTTTTCTTTTTCCATACTTGGTTTTTTTTTTTGCCGCTTTTTTCTTCTTTTTCCCTTTTTTGGACTTGTATTTCTTCTTTTCCCTATTGGGTTCTTCTTTTTTTTTTACCCTTTTCCTTTTTTTTTCTTTTCTTCATTTCCCTTTGGGTTTCTTTATTTTTTTTTCTTACTGCCCCCAAAAGGTTAGGGTTGGGGGTTGGATTGGGTGAGGGAAAAGGAGATTTAATTTTTGTATGGGTTAGGGTTGGGGGAAATTTGGGTTGGGTTCAGGGTCCCGGCAAGCCTGGCCCAAGGGGGGTGGGGGTTGGTTTGGTGTGAACCTATTTTAAGGACAGGGGATGCGGGCCGACCCCCCCCGGGGGGCCCCCTTTGGGGGACCTAAAAAAAAGCCCTAATTTGCCTTCTCATTTTTTGGCATTTTTCCCCTTTTTTTTCAAATTAACAGTTATTTAGTTATTCTTTGTTTAGTTTTTTTTCCCCGCCCCGGGTTTTTTCTTTGTTGTTTCTTTTTGCTTATTTGTCTTTTTTAGCTTCTTCCCTTTTGGGTTTTTTTCTTGCGTCTTTCCCCTTTGTTTCTTCCTTTCTTGTCTTTAGGTGGGTGTGGGAACTTTTGCCCATTTGGTCTTTTGGCCCAGGCCCCTTTTTCTTCTGTTAAAAAATTCTTCTTCTGTGGGAATGCTTTGGTTGTTAACCTTTTATATCCCCAGCTCCCTCCCAAAATTTGTTTAAAAAGTTGTCTTTTCTTTTTCCCAAATTTTAAATTTGAATTTTCCTTCCCTTTCCTTTAAAAACCCCTTTTTTAAAACCCAACCTTACTTGGTTTTTTTATTTATCTTGGCTTTTTTTTCTTTATGGGCTTGGTTTTTTTCTTTTCATATTTGGACTTTTTTTCTTCTTTCCTTCGGCTTCTTTTTCTTTTTTCAGCCTCCTTCTTTTCTTCTTCTTTTCTTTATTTCAGCCCCTTGGGTTCTTTTTATTTTTTATTTTCTTCTCTAAAGGGGTTGGGGGGGGTTGGGTTGGATGAGGGGGGTAGGGGGATGTCCCAATTTTGGTGGTTAGGGTTGGAGGAGTTTTGGGGTTTGGGGTTTAGGGTAGGGACACCTGGCCAAGGGAGGGGACTGGGGTTGGTTGGGGGTGAACCTATCCTCTAAGGACAGGAGATGCAGTCCGACCCAACCGGGCCCCTAGGGGGACCCTGAAAAAAAAAATTGCCATAGTTAGCCTTCTCATTGTTTTTGGCATGTTGCCTTGTTTTTTCAAAATTAACCCGTTAGCTTTAGTTAGTTCTTTGTTTGTTTAGTTTCACTGCCCGGTATTCTTCTTTGTTAGTTTTCTATTTGCTTATTTGTCTTTGTTAGCTTCTTCTTATTTGGTTTTTTATCTTGCGTACTTGCCCTTCGTTTCTTCCTTTCTTGTGCTTTAAGGTGGCTGTGGGCAACATTTTGACCTATTTTGGTCTTCCTCAGGCCCCGGCACCTTTTGCTTCCCTTTCTTCTGCTTCTTCTGTAGCAGAAAATGTTCAGGCTTTTAGCCTTTTATATCCCCAGCTCCACTCCTAAATTTAGTTTGAAAATGTTGTCTTTTCTTTTCCCAAATTTTAATTTGTAATTTCCTTCCCTTCCCATTACTTAACCTTTTCTAATACCTAAGCCTTACATTTCTTTTTCCATCTTGGACTTATTTATTTCTTTATGCCGACTTGGCTTTTCTTCTTTTCATATTTGGACTTGTATTTTCTTCGTTTCAGCCTCTTGGCTTCTTCTATTCTTCTTTATTTCAGCCTACTTGGCTTCTTTTCTTCTTCTTTTCTTCATTTCACCTTTGGCTTCTTCTTTGTTTTATTTATCTTCCTTGCTAGGGTTGGGTTGGGTTAGGGTTGGGGTGAGGGGTAGGGTGAGATGTCCCAATTGGGTTGTAGTGGTTAGGTTGGAGGGGGAATTGGGTTGGGTTCAGGGTCCCGGGCATGACTGGGCCAAGGGAGGGACTGGCGGGGTTGGGTTTTAGGTGTGAACCTTCCTCTGAGGGGCAGGAGATGCCCGTCCCGACCCCAGCCGGGCCCCCCTGAGTGGACCCCTGAAAAAAAATTGCCATAGTTTGCCCTTTTCATTGTTTTTGGCATATTTTCCCCTTTTTTTTCAAAATTAGCCACAGTTAGCTTTAGTTAGTTCTTTGTTTAGTTTAGTTTTACTGCCCCAGGTATTCTTCTTTAGTTAGTTTTCTATTTAGCTTATTTGCTCTTTGTTAGCTTCTTTTATTTGGTTTTCTATCTTGACGTACTTGCCCTTTGTTTCTTCTTTCTTGTGCTTTGGGTGCGCTGTGGGGAATTGACCTATTTGGTCTTCCTCAGGCCAGGCACCTTTGCTTCTGTTAAGCTTCTGCTTCTTCTTTTGGCAGATTTCAGCATTAGCCTTTTTATATCCTAAACTCCTCCTAAATTTAGTTTGAAAATGTTGTCTTTTCTTTTTCCCAAATTTTAATTTGTAATTTCCTTCCTTTACCATAACCTTTTCCCAATACCTAAGCCTTGGTTTCTATTTCCCTACTTGGACTTATTTATTTCTTTATGCCGACTTGGCCCCTTTCTTTTTCATATTGGACTTGTATTTCTTGTTTCAGCCTCTTGGCCCTTTTATTCTTCTTTATTTCCAGCCTACTTGGCTTCTTTTCTTCTTCTTTTCTTCATTTCAGCCTACTTGGGTTCTTCTTTGTTGTTTATTTATCTTCATGCCCCCAGGGTTAGGGTTAGGGTTAGGTTGGGGTGAGGGGATAGGGTGGATGTCCCAATTAGGGTTTGTGGTGGTTAGGGGTTAGGAGAATTTGGGTTGGGTTCAGGGTCAGGGCAGCTTGACCAAAGGGAGCACTGGGGAGGGGTTTGAGGTGTGGACCTACCTCTAAAGGGACAGGAGATGCCGGTCCTGACCCCAGCGGGGCCACCATGAGTGGACCCTGAAAAAATTGGCGAATTAGCCTTCTCATTGTTTTTTGCAATTTTCCTTGTTTTTTCAAAATTAGCAGTTAGCTTTAGTTAGGTTCTTTTTGAAATTTATTAGCCACGGTATTCTTCTTTAGTTAGTTTTCTATTTAGTTATTTGCTTGTTACCTTTTTTGGTTTCTATCTTGGTTGCCCTTTGTTTTTTCCCCTTTCTTGGCCCTTTGTCCCCTGTGGGAACGTTTGACCCCATTTTGTCTTTAGGCCCACACCTTTTTTTGTTAAAATTTGCCTTTTGAATTTTCGGCTTTTGCCTTTTTATCCCTAACTCCCTAAATTTAGTTTAAAATGTTGTCCTTTTCAATTGTAATTTGTAATTTCCCTTCCCCTTTATTTCTTTAACCTTTTCTAATACCTAACCTTACTTTTCTTATTTTATTTGGGCTTTTTTTTCTTTTTTGACGGGTTTTCTTCTTTTTTTTTGGGGCTTGTTTTCTTGTTTCCCGCCTCTTGGCCTTCTATTCTTCTTTTTTTATCTTTTGGGTTTTTCTTCTTCTTTTCTTCATTTTAGCCCTTGGGCCCTTTTTTTTTTTTTCTTCATGCTGCCCCAAGGGGTTTGGGGGTTGGGGGGGGATTGGGGTAGGGGGAAGGGGGGATTCCCAATTGGGGTTTATGTTAGGGTTGGAGGAGGTTTTGGGGTTTGGGGTTTAGGGTCCAGGGCGCCTAGGGCCAAGGGGGCACTGGGGGTTGGGGTTTGAGTGTGAACCTTCCCCTAAAAGGGGCGGGATCCCAAATCCCTTGCCCCCGCCCCGGGGCCCCCCTTGGGGGGACCCCGAAAAAAAAGATATTAGCCTTCTCATTTTTTGGATTTGCCTTTTTTTTTCAAAAAAGACAGTTAGCTTTGTTTGTTCTTTGTTTGTTTAGTTTTCCCGCCCAATATTCTTCTTTGTTGTTTTTTTTTTGCTTTTTGCTCTTTGGCTTCTTTATTTGGTTTTTTTTCTTCCGCGCCTTTGGGTTTTTTCCTTTTTCTTTTGTCCGGGAATTTTCCGACCTTTTTGGTCTTCCTCGCCCCGGGCCCCTTTTCTTCTTTAAACCTGCTTCTTCTGTGGAAAGACATGTTAGGGTTGTTCCTTTTTAACCCCAAACTCCCTCCTAAATTTGTTTGAAAATTTTTTTTTTTTTCAATTGTAATTTTTTCTTCCTTCCTTTTCCCTTTAACCTTTTCTAATACCCAAACCTTACGGTTTCTTATTTCCATACTTGGTTTTTTATTTCTTTTGCCGACGGGTTTTTTTCTTTTTTATTTGGACTTTATTTCTTCTTTCAGCCTTTGGCTTCTTCTATTCTTCTTTATTTCAAATATTGGGCCTTTTTTCTTTTTTTTTTTTCAGCCTGGCTTCTTCTTTTTTATTTATTTATCTTCATGCCCTAGGGGGTTGGGGGTTTGGAGGTTGGATGAGGGGATGGGGGGATTCCCATGGGTTGTAGTGGTTAGGGTTGGAGGAGTTTTTTTGGGTTCGGGCAGGGCATGACCTGGCCAAGGGGGGCACTGGCGGGGTTGGTTTGGGGGGAATATCCTCTAAAGGGCAGGGATCCAGTCCGACCCCCGCCGGGCCCCCCTTAGTGGACCCCCGAAAAAAATTATAGTTAGCCTTCTCTTTTTTTTTTGGATGTTTTTTTCAAAATTAACAGTTAGCTTTATTTTCTTTTTTGTTTTTTCCTGCCACAGGTATTCTTTTTTTTTTCTTTTAGTTATTTCTTTTGTTGGTTCTTTTATTTTTTTTTATTTCCAATTTTCCCCCCCTTTTTTTTTTTTTTTTTGGGGGCCTTTTTTTCTTTTTTGTTTCCCCAGGGCCCTTTTCCTTTTTCCTTTTTTTTTAAGGGGGAACATTTTTACCTTTTTGCTCCCCCCTTTTTTAAAATTTTTTTCCCTTTTTAAATTTTTTTTCCTTTTTTTTAATAACCCCTTTTTTTTTCCAAAATTTTTTCTTTTTTCCCCCCATAAATTTTTTTTTTGGGGCTTTTTTTTTTAATTTTTTTATTTTTTTTTACTTGCTTTTCTTTTTCTTTTATTTTTTGGGTTTTTTTCTTCTTCTTTTCTTCTTTTTCCCACTTCTTCTTTTTTTTTTTCTTCACCCTGGGTTGGGGGGGGGTTTTTTAGGGGAAATTTTTCCCCTTGGTTTGGGATTTTGGGGTTGGGAGGGATGGGTTTGGGTTTTGGGGAGGGGGAAAGGGGGGGGGGGGGTTTTTTTGGTAACACCCTAGGGCAGGGGGAAAGGGTTTTTTCACCTTGGGGGCGAAAAAAAGGCCAAAACCCCAAAAGCACCCCTTTTTTTCAAAAAAAGTTAGCTTTTTATTTTTTTTTTTTTTTCAATTTTCCCTTCTTATTTTTTTTTTTTTTTTATTTTTTTTTTTTTTTTTTTTTTTGCTTTGTTTCTTCTTTTTTTTTTAATTTCAAATTGCCTTTTTTTTCTTCCCCCGGCCCCTTTTTTTTAAATTTTTCCCTTTTGTTTCCCGGGGCCCCCTTTCCCTTTTTTTCCTCTCTTTTTGTTGTTTTCTTTTAATTTAATTTTTTTCTTTTCCCTTTTCCCTTCCTTTTAATAAATTTCTTTTTTCTTTTTTCCCTTTACTTTTTTTTTAGCCCTTGCTTTTTCTTTTTTTTTTGGTTTTTTTTTCCTTGGCTTTTTTTTTTCTTTTAATTTTGTTTTAACTTTTCTTCTTCTTTTTTTTCACCTTCCCTTTTTTTTCTTTTTTTTTTTTTCCTTTTGCCCCCTTTGGGTTATTATTTGGGGGGGGGTTTGGTTTTTTATTTTGGGGGTTGGGGGGAGAAATTTGGGGGGGGTTGGTGGGGGTTAAAAGGGAAAGGGGGTTTGGGGAATTTGGGGGGCCCCTTTGAGGACGGGTTTTTGAAACCCACCGGGCCCAAAACCGGGTTTAAAAAAGCCGGCCCTATGTAAGTTTTTTCAAAAATTTTAAATTTTTTGTTTTCGTTTGTTTTTTCTGAAGGGTTTTTTTTATTTTTTTTTTTTTTTTTTTTTTTTTTTAAACTTTTTTTTTTTTTTTTTTTCCCTTTTTTTCTTTTTTTCTTCCCCCGGGGTTTTTCCCCTTTTTGGGCCTTTATTTTTTTTTCCCCGCCGGCCCTTTTCTTCTATTTTCCCCCTTTTTTCTGTAAAAACTTTCGGTATTTTTTTTAACCCTAAACTATCCTAAATTTTTTTTAAAAATTTTTTTTTTAATTTTCTTTTTTTTTTTTTTCCTTCCTTTTTTCCTAATAATTTTTTTCTTTTTCCACTTTTATTTTTTTTTAAAGGCTTTTTTTCTTTTCTATTTGGGGTTTTTTTGGGTTTCCCTCTTGGCTTCTTTTTCTTTTTATTTCCGCTTCTTTTCTTTTTTTTCTTCTTTCCCATTGGCTTTTTTTTTTTTTTTTATTTATTTAAATTGGGTTGGGGTTTGGGGTTGGGTAGGGGGGGTTGGGTGGGGGTGGGTTAGGTTGGGGGGGGTTGGGGGGGGGGGGGGGGGTTAGGGGGGGGGGAGGGGGGGGGTATTGAGGGGGGGTAACCCCCCCTTAACCCAAAAAAGCAAGGGTTAGATTTTTTTGGGGGGGTTTTTAAAAAAATTTGTTTTTTTTGGGGTTTTTTTGGGGGGTTTTTTTCCACTAACTTTTTTTTTTTGTTTTTTTTCTCCCGGGTTTTTCTTTTTTTAAAACCCCATGCCCCTTTTTGGGTTCCCTTTTTGGTTTTCCCCGGACTTTTTCCCTTTTTGGGCCCATTGGGGAATTTGGTTTTTCCCCCCTTTTTCTGGAAAATTTTT